>CAUYSK010050749.1:0-19809 GCA_963575035.1 Avahi laniger | reverse complement strand
TTGTGTGTGTGTGTGTGTGTGTGTGTGTGTGTGTGTGTGTGTGTGTGTATAGAGAGAGAGAGAGAGAACGAAAGCAAATGGTCAAATATTTGATATCTGAAGCAGCTGTTGAATCTAAATGGAAGGTATACAAGGCTTTTTGGAAATTTTTTTGGGGTCAGATTTATTGAGGTGTAATTTACATAGAGTAAAATTCACCCATTTAAGTGTAAAGTTTTATGAATTTTGACAAACACATGCAACTGTATAACTACCACCACAATTAGGATATAGAACAGTTCTATCACCCCCAAAATTCTCCCTTGCCCTTTTGTAGTCATCCCTCACCCTACCCCCAACCCCTGGAACCACTGCTCTACTCTCCATCCCTGTAGTATTGCTTTTCCAGAATGTCATATAAATGGAAGCGTACAGTATGCTGCCTTTTGAGTCTGGCTTCTTGTACTTCGCTTATTAGTTTGCTAAGGCTGTTGTAACAAAGTACCACAAACTGGATGACTTAAAAGCACAGAAATTTATCATCTCAGTTCTGCATGCTAGAAGTCCAAAATCAAGTTGTCAGAAGGGTCATGCTCTCTTGGAGGATCTTGGGAACAATTGTTCCCTTCCTTTCTCTTAGCTTGTGGTGTCATCAGCAATCCTTACCATTCGTTATCTTGTGGCTGCGTAACTCCAGCCTCTGCCTCTGTTATTATGTGTCATTCTTCCTGTGTGTCTCCTTATAAGGATACCAATCACACGGGATTAAGGGCCCACCCGACTCCAGTATGACTTCATCTTAACTAATTACATCTGCAGCAACCCTATTTCCAAATAAGATCTCATTCGGAGGTGTTAGGGGGTTAGGACTTCATATTATTGAAAGGATACAATTCAACCTGTGACACTTAGCATAATGCATTTGAGATTAATCCATGTTTTTGCATGTGTCAGCAGTTTATTCCTTTTTATTGTTGTATAGCCTTCGTTGTTGGAATATACTGCTCTTTGTTTATCCGTTTATCAGCTGAAAGACATGTAGGTTGTTTCCAGTGTTAGGCAATTATAAATAAAGCCACTATAAACATTTACATGTGGATTTTCGTGTGAACACAAATTTTCACCTGGGTAAATATCAAGGAGTGGGATTATGTTTTAACTCTATAAGAAGCTGCCAAACAGTTTTCCAAAGCATTTTTCATTCCCACCAGCAATATGTGAGTGTTCTAGCTCTTCACGTTTTCACCAACACTTGGTGTGGTCAGTTTTTCTTTTTTCTTGAGATAGGGTCTTGCTTTGTTTCCCAGGCATGAGGGCAGTGGGGTTATCGTAGCTCACTACAACCTTAAACTCCTGGGCTCAAGGGATCCTCCTGCCTCAGCCTTCCACAGTGCTGAGATTACAGGTGTGAGCCACCTGGAGAGCCAGCTTTTTTTTTTTTTTAATGCAAACAATTACTAAAAGGCAAACAATAACAAAAAGATAATGTCCCTTTTTTTTCCCACTCTCCAATCCTGCTCCTTTTCACCATTTAGTCCTCCACAGAGAAAATCACTTTTAAACTCTTTAACTGTTTTTTCTTCAACTCCTTATTTAATCAGTCTCTGATGGGGGATGGGGAGAGACATTTCCAGGATATACCAGGGTTCGTGACAGGGAGCTTTGGATCTGCCCTGGAAGTGCCCTGAGCCTACAGTGGCAGTGACCTGGCAAGGGGGGTTGATTTTTGCTGTGAAATGAGCACCCAACTCTTGTTAAGAGCAAGCTCTGAGACTGCAGAGGGTCAACTTTGCTGGTCCTTGGGATCTGGCTTGGTGTTCTCTCCGCCATCAACCACACTCCCAACCTCAGTTGCCAGGCCTCTCTGCCTCCGCGGACCTGAGTGGGAGGCTTGAAGCCATCAAATCTGTGGCCTGAGAGCAGCCCTCAGCACAGCAGGTAACTGTTTCATCTTGTTGCATGGTACACTCCTCTGAAAACAGATGAGCAATGGGAATTCCAGCTCTGAACTGGCGTCCTCTCCACCTGCCTCCCAGCTGTCCTGCTGTACACGCCTCTGTCATCGCTCCTGGGCAGGGATTATCCCATCACGTCCTATCCAGAGACTATTGGTATCTCCCTCACTCTACCACCTATCCCATCCCTGGAAGTTATTTTCAAGAGACAACGAGAGCCTAGGACAGGCTCCCTGCAGGACAGGCACAAGGTGGTAGCCTGGGTAGAGGAAGACGTAAGACATTTTTTGGCCTCCTTGCCCATGCCCCTCTGGTTTCTCTTACTTTCCCTGCTGCTGCTCTCATTCTGCCAAAAAGGAAAAAGTTGGAAACAGATGGGTGCTTAACTCAATTTGAGTAGTTTTCTGGTCTAAGCCTGTGTCCGACCTCCTGGCTTGGCCCTGTCCTAAATTAAGTTCTGGATGATCTTTGGAACAGGCCCTTCTGGATGGTCTTTGGAAGACCTTGACCTGCTCAAGTGTATTTTAGGTTAAACCCAACATTATCGCTGGTCCAAAAGTAGACCTCTTCCTTGGAGAAGGTCCCTCTCTTTATCAGAGCCATAGCTAGCCTTGAACCCTGCTGGATTTCTTCAGTACATGGGTGACAGACTGATGGAAAGGTTCTTCTGCCACCTCTAGGGTAGTTTTGGTGTGTCACTGGCTTCCCAAAGTCCTTTCCTTGCAAACCATTCAGACCCCATTTTGACAGTACTGGAGTTTCCCTGTGGCCCATGTTCCCTCCCCCTCAATTATCTTCAGGCACTTCCCCAGCACCACCAGTCCCTGACCCCGGAGAAGCTGCTGAATACAGCCAGTCTCCCCCTCACTGTCAGTACATGGCGGCTGCTTCCATTAGGACAGCAGCTGGTATTGGTATAGTATTTTCTATTTGGAAAGCACCATTAAATACAGTCTCGATGCTCACCCTAACTTTGTGAAGTAAGAACTTTTCAGATGAAGAATCCGAGGTACAAAGAGGTTAAGTTGCTTGCCCATAGTTACCCAGCTGGTAAAGAACTGAACTGGGATTCATCTCAGGCTTTCTGAGGAAAATAAGACTCGTGTGTTTTATGTAGAATATCCCTGGAAGGATAGATAAGAAAGTAACTTCATGGCTGGCCTATCCGCAGAGGGGAACTGGGCGGCGGGGGACCGAGTGGCTGGAAGACTTCCTTTTATGTACCATTCTGTGAACTATGTTACTGTATTACCTATCAAAAACAACCAAGAAAACCTGTCCCTGCCTTCGTTCTTGAGCCTGATCTCCTGACTCCTCTGTCCCTGAGCAGCTTGATAAGCCACTCCGCTGCCTGCACCAAGACAGTCTGCCTCCGAAACCGGCAGTATTTTGGGTGTAAAATTAAAATATTAGCTTCAGTCTTCCAGACGAATCCATTTCACATTATCTCACACAGCCAGTCCCCTTTAGGGAAAAAAGAAAGCAAGCTCTATTTTTCTATTCAAGGCGGGATAGCGCCCGAACTGCCTGGGCACGGCACTCGGCCTGCCTAGGAGGAGCCGAAGTGCGGAGGCGGCAGCGCTTCCACGCTCAGGGCTGCGGACGGCCCGGAGGGTCTGCCACTAGAGGAAGTTAGAGTTTGGGGGCAGGATGGGGCGTTTTTCCTTCGGTCAGATTCTTGGTCATATCAAGAATTGATCCTGAGTGGTTGGGACTTCTAGAATAGCAAAGTAAGGAGCTCGGCAGACCCTTTCCCCAGCAAACAACAATTTGGTGGAAATCATTTAAACTATTTTAAAATCTCTTGGAATTGTCTTAAGGGCATACAACAAATGAAGAAACACTGATTCAAGAAAATACACTAACTTGGGAGGCCAAGGCAGGAGGATCGCTTGAGCCTAGGAGTTTGAGGTTGCTGTGAGCTAGGAAGACAACATGGTACTCTAGCCTGGGTGACAGAGTGAGACTCTGTCTCAAAAAAAACCAAAAAGAATAGAAAATAAAATAAAAGAAAATCCACTAAATCTCAGTAAGAATAGGGAAGAGTCTACGGCACTTGAGACAGAAACAAGCTCCTTTACCCTTTCCGCCAGCTTCACGTTCTGGATGTTCTACTTCAGGCATTACAATACAGTCCATTCAAGTGCAGCCAAGAAGACAGGGCTCCTTCTCCCAGAATCCCAGTCCGTGGCTGCAGTTTAACCCCAGGAGCCGAGGATGCCTGTGTTTCTCACCCTCTCCCCTAGTCCCTTGTTGCACAGGCTCTAGGACAGGCAGGTGCATGAGAGGACCAGGTGTCCCTCCCCCGGCTCAGCCTTCACTCCTGGGGCCGAAGCTCTACTCTTGTGCAGCAAAGAAACTAGAACACTCACACATTGCTGGACAGAAGGTGAAATGGCATAGCCATGCTGGAAAGCAGTTTGGCAATTTCTTTAAAAATTAAATATACAACTACTATACACCTCAGCAGTTTCAATTCCAGGAATTTATCCCAGAGAAATGAAGACATATGTTCAAACCAAAACCCGTACACATATGTTTACAGCAGATTCCCTTGTGAAACAACCCAATGTTCTTCAAGAGGTAAATGGTTAAACGAACTTCTATATCCCAAGGATGGACTACTACTCAGCAATAGAAAGAAACAAACTATCATGTAACATCCCAGATGAATTTCCAGAGAATTACACTGAGTGGGAAAAAGCCCAAAACACAAAACCCAAACCACCAAGGTTATATAATGTATTTTTTCATTTACATAATACTCTTGAAATGACAAAATTATAGAAAAGAAGAGCAGATTAGTGGTTGCCAGGGGTAAGGAGGGATAGGAGCAGGAGGGAAGTGGGCGCGGTTATAGAAGGGAAACAGGAGGGATGCTGGTGATGACGGCAGTGCTCTGTATCTTGACTGCATCGGTGTCAGTATCGTGGTGGCCATATTGTACTATAGTTTTGCAAGATGTTACCGTGGGGAAGACAGGGTAAAGGATACACAGGATCCCTGTATTTTCTTAGAACTGCATGTGAATCTATAATTACCTCAAAATGAAAAGCTTATTTTTTAAAAAATAGAAAAGGAGTTAAATAGACATTTGTCCAAAGAAGATATACAGATGGCCCATAAGTACATGAAAAGATGTTCAACATCATTAGTCATTAGGAAATCGTCAAAACCAGACAATGACAAGTCTTGGGAGGACACAGAGAAATTGGAACCCTTCTACATTGCTGATGGGATAATAAAATGGTGCAGCCAATTTCGAAAACAGTTTGGCAGGTCCTCAAAATCACAGCTACCATATTACCCAGTATTTCTACTCCTACATATACACCCAAGAGAAATGAAAACATACATTCATCAAAAACTATTTTTCAGCAATAAAAAGGAATGAAGTACATGCCACAGCACGGATGAACCTTGAAAACATTATTCTAAGGGAAAGAAGCTAGTCATAAAAGACTGTATTGTGTAATTATATTTATAGAAAATGTCCAGAATAGGCGAATCTGTAGAGACAAAGTAGGTTAGTGGTTGCCTAGGGTCAATCTGTGTGACTGTTAATGGGTGTGGGATTTCTTTTAGGGGGAGTGGATGTCTAAAATTAGATTGTGGTGATGCTTGCACAACTCTGTGAACTTACTAAAAAAACAATGACTTTAAATGGAATGTTAAAATGGACTTTAAGTAAGAACATAGACTTGAAATTAAATTCACCTCTTAAATGGGTGAATGATTTGGTTTGGTATGTGTTACAGAAAGTTGCAAGTTTCACCAATTACTGACATTTTGCCTCTTTTTAAGGAAAAATTCCATCAGCTTTGGGTTTTTTTGTAGACACGGATTTCAGATTGTGTTGCTTATTCTACACCAGTGGTTCTCAAACAGGACATCTGGCAATGCTGAGAAACATTTTTGGTTGGGGGTGGCAGCCACTGGCATCTAGTGAGAAGAGGCCAGGGACACTGCCAAGCATCCTACACAAGACAGCACTCCCAACAAAAAATTATCCGGACCAAAATGCTAATAGCACTAAAGCTGAGAAACTGCTCTACTCACTGTATTTGTCAAAAACAGAAGTATTCCCAGGTGCAGTGACATATGCCTATAGTCCTAGCTACTTGGGAGCTGAGGATCACTTGAGCCCAGGAGTTCAAGGCCAGCCTGGGCAACATAGCAAGACCCTGTCTCTAAGAAGTGAAAAATAAATAAAGTAAAAAAGGGAAGTTTTATGGTGTGATTAAACAGATTGGGGATTTTACCCTCAGATTAGGTTTTTGGAGCATGGGGAATGTATATCTCACTTGGCTTATGTATTACTGGTCTTTCAGTGAGCTCTCCTGACTGGAATATCTGCCTTTGCCTGAGAGGGCGGGAGCCAGACTTAAAATGCTGCAGCATCTGGGCTCCACCCTAAACTAATGGGCACTTAAATATTAGGAAAAGATGATAGGTCAGCAGCTGGGAAGTCAGGTGGCAGCGTTAACAGGGCCCAGGGGGCTGGAAAGGCCTGCGGCTTGGGAGATCTGGTCCGCGTTTGAGGGAGTTCTATCATGGCACTGGGATCAACCACAATCACAGAACTTAAAAGGATTCAAAAGGACATTTCACACATGACTTCTTGCTACCGTGTTTCTCTCAAAAATGGTGATGCTGTGGCCATTTCCAGAGTCTGAGTGCCCAAAGGGTGACTACATGCAACCAGCCAAGGCTTTTCAGAGCTGCATCCTCACCGTACCCTGTGACTATGCCCCTCCTCCCAGCTCCATGCGATGGGCCTGTGCAGGGCTCCTATGGCCTCCAAGGAAGATGAGAACCACAAAGGGAATCCTGGTTCTTCCAAAAGGCCTTTGCATAGGAAGTCGAAGCTTCCACCCACCGTTAGATGTATGTGTCACTACTGGCCTTGGGTGGAAGTTGGGGGTGCTAATTCATGAATTCCTGAAACCTTAATTTCTGCATATTACCAGAAAGTCTATGGACAGTGTCCTGCTCAGAGAAGGCACTACACAATTTTCAGTAAATGTCTGAATCTCTACTGTGTCCCAGGAACTGTATGAGGACACAGTAGTAGACAAGAGAAACAAGGTCCCCACTCTTAAATAGCACATATTAAGAGAAATACTTCAATATCTATTTGTTCATCAGTTGATTTGGCTGTCTTAGGTTGGGCTGCTATAACAAAATACCATAAAGACACTTATTTCTCACAATTTTGTAATTTGAGAAGCCCAAGATCAAGATGCCAGGCGATTTGGTTCCTGGCAAAGGCTCTCTTGCTGGCTTGCAGACAGCTGCCCCTCACTGTGTCCACACATGGCAGAGAGAGTGAGAAAGAATGAGAGCCAGAGACGGACGGCAAGGGGGTAGGGAGACAGTGTGAGTGTGCACTCTGATCTCTCTTCTTCTGATTATTACTGTCCCCTAAGGAGGGCCCCACTCTGATGACCTCATTTAAACCTAACTACTTCCCAAAGGTCCCACCTCCAAATACCATCACTTTGGGAGTTAGGGCTTCCATATATAAACTTAGGGAGAAACACAATTCATTCCATAGCACTGGCTTTATCACATGTTTGCAAGTAATCATCAGAAAGCTTTTGAGATGAATGATATTTGTCCATAGAAGTAACAGAAGAGCCATCTGTATTATTTTCTAGAAGGGGTAATAGCCATCAGTCTATTTCCATTAGAACACTGGAAAATCCTTCTTGAGATGTTTATTTAAGTGGATAAGCCACGAAGGTCTCAGTAGTTAAGAAACAAAATAGTGATATGGAAAATATGGGAGTATAAATTGAGTTTTGAAGATATCATATTAGAAAAGTCATTTGAGTATTAGAAGCTAAAAGTATTCTTTAAAGTAAAGTATGATCATTGTGGATGATAAATGCTAATTTGGCCACAACTATTTTTCTGCTCCCTTGAACTAGTTTTGGTTCTTTTTCCTTTTTGTTGTCCTGTTTTACAGAGGAAAATATTTCAATTTTTAAATTTCTTCAAAGCTTTTTTGGAGTAGGGTGGGGTATAAATAAATACTTTTAAAAATCAGGCTACAGTGCGAACAATAGATGTTCCCTGGGGTGGAGGGCAGGAAGGGCAGGGGTGGAGAAAGGTATGTAGGAGGACAGAAAGTCCCCTGATAGCATTTTTCTTCTCTGAGGTCCTGAGCACAGTGTTCTGTGTCATTCTAGACAAAACTGACCTTTGTCTAAAGAGTTGTTTTTTAAAAGCCAAGTATTTTTGATACATCAAGGCCCTCTACTTGTTAGATAACTGATATCCATTAATTGTACGGTAACGTAGTTTTATCCACATTCGCAAATGGAATTTATTGCCATAGGCTCAACACACTAGAGAGAAGCTGAAGAAAATGAGAGAGTTAGGCTGGGACGGTAACCTAGGAATCTTCTTTACCAGAATCCACTGGAAGCATTAGGGTGCTCTGTCAGGTTCAAAGTCAGTCCCGTTTTGCCACAAGTGGGCAGGAACCTTTGTTAGCTTTGTCCTGTTTCTTTGCAAAACACAGGCAGAATCTGAACCCCTTTTTGGAGATCCAGAGAATAAATGCCCTTCCTTTCACCTGAAGCTTCAAACAGCTGACTCTGAGCCTCTGCTCGATCCAGACAGTGATTCCCTTCTCTAACCCTGCCAGAGCTGGTTTTTTCCCTGTGAGGTAGGTGGTCCTCGGAGAAGCTTTTCCTTGGTTCCTGCTGGGGCCCAGGGCTCACCATCCCTCACACATCATTACTGGTGAGCCTGCAGGGACCTGAGGGCTGACTCTGGAGGAACCGGCTTCCTCTCTCACTCGAGTCTTGTCTCTCCAGTCCCTCCTATGCAGGAGCTGGGTCCCCTCCACACTCAAAAAGCCTAACCTGGAGCCAGGCATACAGGAAATGTGAGCTAGTGCGTATTGGCTTTATGATGTGTACAGCTTTCCAAAAGAAAGTGTGAACACATCTGTCGGAATGGCTGAAACAAAATTAGTGATAATACCAAATGCTAGCAAAGATGCAGAAAAACCGAATCACTCACGTGTTGCTGGTGAGAATGTACAATGGCACAGGCATTTGGGAAAATAATTTGGCAGTTTCTTACAAATCTAAACATACACTTACCATATGACTCAGCAAATGCATTCCTGAGAAATAAAAACCTAGGCTCACACACAAATATGTACATGAATGTTTATATTAGCTTTATTATAGGAGCCAAAAAGTAGAAACAACCCAGATGTGCTTCAATAGGTGAATGGTTAAACAAACTTTGGTACTTCCGTACCATAGACTATTACACAGCAATAAAAAGGAGTGAACTATTGGTACATGGAACAACTTGAATGGAGCCCAAGAAAGTTATTCTGAGTCAAAAAAAGAGAAAAGCCCATCCAAAAAGACTTATACTGTATGATTCAATTTATATAACATTTTTGAAATAAAATTTTAGAAATGCAGAACAGATTGGTGGTTGCAGATTAGGGATTAGGGATGCAAGGAGGAGGAGAAGATGGACATGGGAATTGTTATAAAAGGAAATGAGAGGGAACCCTGTGGTTATGCAACTGTTCTGTGTCTTGACTGTGGTGGTCCATCACAGTCAAGACATATACAAACTGGCATATCCATGCAACGGCATATTATACAGCAATAAAAAGAAATAAGCTGTTTAAGACATGGATGAATCTTAAACTAAGTGAAAGAAGCCAGTTTGGAAAAAGCAACATGTTGTATGAGTCCAATTAAATGACATTCTGCAAAAGGCAAAACTAGAGAGATGATAAAGAGATCAGTGGCTGCCAGGGGTTCAGGCTGAGGTAGGCTTGAATAGATGAAGCACAGTGTATTTTTTTAGGGCAGTGAAACTCTTGTGTGTGATACTATAACGGTAAATACAAGACACTAAGCATTTTTCAAAACCCATAGAGCTTTACATCATAAGGAGCAAATCTTAAGGTATGAAAAATTTTAAAAAATCATTTAGGAAGTCAATAAATCCTAGAATGAAATGAAGAATGTGGCCAAAGAATATAAATGTATTCCAAATGTAAGAAACCACCTCACTGAAAGGGGTGGACACATAAGGTGCTGACCTAAGTGACTTTAAATGAAAGGAGTCTGTGAGACTAAAAGCAAAAGGAACTGTATGTAAGTGCCATACCCTAGCTGATAAAGTTATTTCCCATGGGGTGCAGGTTCAGAATGAGCAATTCTGAAGACACTATACACGTATACTGGAACTGAACACTTAAGTAAATGCATGATGGAGGACCGGAGCCATTGTTGGAGTGGAAGGTTACAGATGGCAAGGGGAAGAAGCGAGAATAACCTACGTGGTAATGGATTGGAGTTGGAGATATGAGCTTGAACTCATGTTTAGCTTAATATGGGTACAGGTGGTTATGTCTAGAATGTGTACATATTTACAGGTATGTGTGTACATATGGGTTAGTATACACAACTGTATTTCTTTGCTCTGTCAGCTGAGAGGGCCTCGAAGAGATGACAGCGTAGTAGCAATGAACACACCTGCAGCCCAGACCTTGGTTTCTAACACCGTTCTCTAATGAGAGGAACCAAGACTCCTTGGAAAAAAGGCTGATTCTAGGAACGGGGCGGAAAATACACAATTTGAGCCGAGAGCATCTTGTAGTGCCAGGAAGTAAACAAGTGCTCAAAAAGAAAACACAAAACCCCACAATAACGGTCATGTCAAAGGGATACAGGAGCCAACTGAAAGAGCTCCTAATTGCCAAAGCTGGAACAATTGGGGCAACAAAATGAATATAGTATTAGATTATAACCCTAAGTATAAAATAAATATTCATGAGTCCATACTGATATAAATAAATGATTGAGTAAAAAAATAAATTGGGGAGATTAGACATATCTCCCATGTGGAAGCATTCCAAATAATTGATGTTGATATTTTGCCCTTAAGAAGGTGGAACGTAATTCCCCACTCAAGTGTGGGCTGTGTATGGGAAAAAAAAAAAGTAACTTTACAGTGGAGAAACCTGACAAACACTCTCAAGACAGTTGGTCGAGGTCAACAGTGATGCTGACATGATGAGAATGGCATTTTACCTCTCTGGTCTTCCTCCCTAAAACATATCACCGCAATCTAATCATAAAGAAAGCATTAGACAAATCACGATTGAAGGGTATTGTGCAAAATACCTGTCCCATTTTCCTCAGAACTTTCAAGGTCAACAAGAACAAGGAAAGCCAGGGAAAGTGTCACAGCCAAGAGGAGCCTTAGGAGACAGAACTGCTAACCATAATATGTATCCTGATACAGAAAAAGGACTACAGGGGAAAACTGAGGAAATCTCAAGTATGGACTTTAGTTAATAGTAAGATATCAAGATTGGTCCATTAATTGTGACAAATGTACCCCACTAACATCAGACATTAGTAACAGGGGAAACTGGGTGTGGAGCATATGAGAACTCTCTACCATCTTAACAATCCCTCTACTCTCTTCCCAGTAATTCTGTAAATCTAAATTGTTCTAAAATAAAAATTTATTTTAAAATAAAAGGAATGGACAGGGGCCGTGGTGTGCTTGGGCAGGGTGGGGATGATACCATTGCACTTTTGCTTTCCCTTCACTCCCTACCCCCAAATCCTCTGCTGAGACTGTCTAAAGCCACAGGGAAATCTGATTATCGACAGATCGTCATTGCTTTCCAGAAAGAGTGATTTATGGCTCTGTTCTTAAGCTCCCAATTTGGCTTCATACTGTATTTCATGTGGGCTTTTATACCTGAATCTTAACTAAACTCCTTAGACTTAACCAATTGGCCTAAAATATACTGGGCAGTTGCAGTACCTGTCTACCTTGTTATTACCGTAGTAATCGGTTATGTACTCTTATTTGAAATTACCGTAATGAACGGCCCTCCACTTGACTCCATCAATACAATCACAGATAACTGCTGAAAATCAACAGCAGGAAAATTACCAAGAGGCCATCTCAACATTAAGAGATTCCTATTAGTGAAGTAAACCAAATTTTTTTTTGCACCCAAAGAACATTACACCAAAATCTGAATTTTATGTAGACACATTAATACCAAACATTTATTTATAAATTTTGGATATAATTTTGACTATCTCTCTTATTAATATTTAGTGTTGAGATGTTTAAAAAAATTAAATTGAACTTCTCTTAGATTAAGTTCCATCAATATTGTAAAGGTTCTCAAATATTAGTTATTAATGGATAGAATAAGTAAAATTATGCATTACCAAAAATAAAAATTAAAGGGAATGAACTATTTATATAACAACTTGGATGGATCTCAGAAAAGATGTTAAGTGAAAAAAAAAAAGCCAAACTTAAAAGGTTACATTTATATAACATGTAACAATTTATATTAAAATTTTGAAATAACAAAATTACAGAGATAAAGAACAGATTAGTGGTTGCCAGGGGTTGGGGATGTGAGAAAGAAAGGGTGTGAGTATAAACAAGAACCACAAAGGATCTTTACGATAATGGAACAGTTATGTATCTTGATTGTGGCTGTCGTTAATCTACACACATGTGGTAAAACTGCATGGAACTACATGTATACACACACATAAGCATGCAAAAATGGTGAAATCTGAATAAGCTTTGTAGATCATGTCATTTTCCTAGTTGTGCTATGGTACTACAGTTATGCAAGATGTTACCACTGCAGTAATCTGAGTAAATGATAAATGGAATCTCTCATTACACTTTTAAAGGCATTAGATGTTGTTTTTATTCTTTTTTATTGGCATATAATTCACAGACCATAAAATTCAGCCTTTTAAAGTGTACAGTTCAGTAGTTTTTAGTATATTCCCAGTTGTGCAACCATCACCACTATTTAATTCCAGCACAGTGTCATCATCCCCAAAAGAAACCCCGTATCCCTAAGTTGTCATTCACCATTCTCCTGTCCCCTCATTCTCTAGAAACTACTAATAAACTTTCTGTCTCAGTGGATTTGATTATTCTTGGTATTTCACATAAGTGGAATCGTACAATATGTGTTCTTTTGTGTCTGGTTTCTTTTGCACAATGTTTTCAAGATTCATCCATATTGTAGCATGTATCAGTACTTCATTCCTCTCTGTGGTTGAATAATATTCTATTATATAGATATGCCATATTTGGTTTACTCATTCATTAATTTATAGACATATAAGTTGTTTCTGCTTTTTGACTATTATAAATAATGTCACTATGGCCAA
Source organism: Avahi laniger (assembly GCA_963575035.1). Classification (NCBI taxonomy): domain Eukaryota; kingdom Metazoa; phylum Chordata; class Mammalia; order Primates; family Indriidae; genus Avahi; species Avahi laniger. Next base: position 6,650 of record CAUYSK010050749.1, on the reverse strand, counting down.
GCAGAGTGGCTCTCACGCCTGCAATCTCACACTTTGGGAGGCCCAGGCAGGAGGATCGCTTGAGGCCAGGAGTTTGACACCAGCCTGGGCAACATGCCGAGACCTCGTCTCTACAAAAAAAATAAAAAAATTAGCCAGGTGTGGTGGCGCATGTCTGTAGTCCTAGCTACTTGGGAGGCTGAGGTGGGAGGACTGCTTGAACCCAGGAGTTTGAGGTTACAGCAGTGAGCTATGATTGTGCCACTGCACTCCAGCCTGGGCAACACAGTGAGGACCCTGTCTCAAAAAAAAAGAAAAGGAAAGAAGAAAAAAAAAGATAAATAATGTTACTATGAATATTTATATACCTACTTTTGTGAACATATATTTTCAATTCTCTTGAAGTGGATACCCATGAGTGGAATTTTTGGGTCATAGGGCAACTCTATTTTAATTTTTTGAAGGATTGACACAATTTTCCAAGATGCTGTACCATCTTACATTACAACCAGCAATGCATGAGCGTTCTAATTTCTCCACATCCTCAAAAATACTTGTTATTATATGTCTTTTTGATTATAGCCTTCCAAGTGGGCGTGAAGTAGTATCTCATTGCGGGTTTGGGTTTGATTTTCTATTTCTTCTTGACTCAGTATGTTTTGTCCTTCTAGGAATTTGTCTATTTCAGTTAGGTTATCTAATTTGTTGTTACATACTCGATCCTTTATAATCCTTTCCATTTCTATAAGATTGCTAGTAATGCTCCCTCATTCGTGATTTTAGTAATGTGAATCTACTTGTTCCTTCATCAGTCTAACCAAAGGTTTGTCAATTTTGTTGATCTTTTCAAAGAACCAACTTTGATTTTACTGATTTTTTCTATTGTTTTTCTATTCTCTATTTCGTTTATTTCCTTTCTAATCTTTTCTCTCCTTCCTTGCTTTGAATTTAGTTTGCTCTTTTTTTTCCAGTTTCTTTAGCTGAAAAATTAGGCTAATGATTTAAGATTTTTTTCTTTTTTAAAAAATACAGGCATTGGCCAGGCGCGGTGGCTCATGCCTGTAATCCTAGCTCTCCAGGAGGCCAAGGCGGGTGGATTGTTTGAGCCCAGGAGTTCGAAACCAGCCTGAGCAAGAGCGAGACCCCGTCGCTACTAAAAATAGAAAGAAATTAATTGGACAACTAAAAATATATAGAAAAACCTAGCCAGGCATGGTGGCACATGCCTGTAGTCCCAGCTGCTTGGGAGGCTGAGGTAGTAGGATTGCTTGAGCCCAGGAGTGTGAGGTTGCTGTGAGCTAGGCTGACGCCAGGGCACTCACTCTAGCCAGGGCAACAAAGTGAGACTCTGTCTCAAAAAAAAAAAAAAAAAAAAGATATTTCCAGATAAACAACAGCTGAAGAGTTTGTTACCACTAGACATTCCCTGCAAGAATTGCTCAAGAAAGTCCTGCAGGGTGAAATGAATGTGCACTAGACAGTAACTTGAAGCTGTATGAAGGAACAAAGACCTCAATAAAGGTAATAAAGGTAAATACATGGGCAAATATTAAAGTTAATATTATTGCAACAATAGTTTGTAACTCTACTTTTTATTTTCTACATGATTGAAGAGATTAATGAATTTATTATTTTATTTATATACATATATTTACTTTTTAAGAGACAGGGTCTTGCTCTGTTGCCCAAGCTGAAGTGCAGTGGCACAATCATAGCTCACTGCAGCCTCAAACTCCTGGGCTCAAGCGATCCCCCCACCTCAACCTCCCAAGTAACTGAGATGACAGGCATGCACCACTGTGTCCGGCTAATGACTAATGCATTTAAAGGAATTATTAGTTCATGTTTTGGGGCATGCAAGGTATAAAGATGCAATTTTGTGAAACCAACAACCAATGGGGGTAAGGATAGAGCTGTTAACGAATCAGAGTTTTTGTATGTTATTGAAGTTAAGGTGGTATGAATTCAAATTCGAGTGTTGTAACATTATGATGCTAAATGGTAATCACAAAGACAATGTCTACAGAATATATGTAAAAAGAAATGAGAAAGAAATTTAGACATTCACTACAAAATGAAAACATAAAACAATAATGCGGAAATGAGGGACAAAAGTGCTATAAGGCATAAATAGCAAAATGACAGAAGTAGGTTCCTCCTTGACAATAATTACTTTACATGTAAATGAATTGAACTGTCTAATAAAAAGAGACTGGCAGAATAGTTTTTTAAAAATGGTCTGACTATATGCTGTCTACAAGAGACTTGTTTTATATCCAAAGACACAAATAGATTGAAAGTGAAAGGATGGAAAAAGATATTCTATGCAAATAGTAATCAAAAGAAAGAAGGGGTGGCTATACTAATATCAGACAAAATAGACCATAAGTCAAAAAAGATTATAAGAGATAAAGAAGAACATTATATATTAATAAAAATTCCAACACAGCAAGAATATATAACAATTATAAACATTTATGCACCTAATAACAGACCATCAAAACATGTGAAGCAAAAACTGATGTAATTGAGGCAGAAATAGACAGTTCTACAATAATAATTGACTACTTCAGTACCCCACTCTCAATAATGGATAAAAAACCAGACAGACAATAAATAAGGAAATAGAGGACTTAAACAGCACGATAAACTAATTAGATCTAACAAACATATATAGAACACTCTACTCCACCAACAACAGTGTACATGTTCTTCTCAAGTGCACATGAAACATTTTCAAGGATAGAGCATATGTTAGGCCATGTATTAAGTGTCAATAGATTTAAAAGGACAGATATCATACAAAGTATCTTTTCCAACCATAATAGGATGAATATCCATAACACAAGTAAAACGGGAAAATTTACAAAATTGTGGAAATTAAACAGCACACTCTTAACCAACCAAGGAAGAAATCACAAAGTAAATTGGAAAATATAGAGAGATAAATGGAAATGAAAACACAACATACCAAAACTTATGAGACACAGTGAAGGCAGTGCTAAGAGGGAAATTTATAGCTATAAACACTTACGTTACCCTTATGTGCACATATAGTAGTAACATTCATCAGGTGTCAGGCAGGTGGGAGAGGGGAGGAAGGGATGGGTATATTCATACCTAATGGGTGTGGTATACACCGTCCAGGAGATGGACACATTTGAAGCTCCGACTCAGGGGGGCAAAGGCAATATACGTAACCTAAACAATTGTACCCCTGTAATATGCTGAAATAAAACAAATAATTAAAGAAAACAATAAAGATCTGAAATCAATAACCTAGTTTTAAAACATAAGGAAGTAGAAAGGGAAGAATACGCTAAACCCAAAGCTAGCAGAAGGAAAAAAATAACAAAGGTTAGAGCAGAGATACACAAAATAGAGAATTAAAAATATAAAGCAAAATAGAGAATAGAAAAATCAATAAAACCACAGTTGGTTCTTTGAAAAGACAAAACTGACAAAGCTTTAGCCAGGTGTACTAACAAAAAAGAGAGAAGACTCAAATTGCTAAAGTCAGAAATGCAAGTGGGGACATTACTACCAATTTGATAGAAATAAAAGGGATTATAAAAGAGTATTATGAACAATTATATGCCAACATACTGGATAACCAAGATGAAGTGGAAAAACTCCTAAAAACACAAAACCTATCAAGACTAAATTACAAAAAAAGAGAAAATCTGTATAGACTATGACTAGTAAGTAGATTGAATCAGTAATCAAAAACCTTCCAAGAAAGAAAAGTCCTGGACTTGGTGGCTTCCCTGAATTTTATGAAACATTTAAAGAACAACTAACACCAATCCTTCTCAAACTTTTCCAAAAAATTGAAGAGGAGGGAACACTTTCTAAATCATTCTATGAGCCCAGAATTACCCTGATACCAAAGCCAGACAAAGATACCACAAAGAAAGAAAACTACAGGCCAGTATCCCTTGTGCACATTGATGTAAAAATCCTCAACAAAATACTAGCAAACCAAATTCAGCAGCATATTAAAAGGATTATACATGATAACCAAGTGGGATTTATTATTGGAATGCACGGATGGTTCAATATATGAAAATTGATCAACATAACACATTACAGTAACAGAATGAAGGGAAACCCCCCCATATGCTCCTCTAAATTGATGCAGAAAAAGTATTTGACAAACTTCAACACAATTCCATGATAAAAACATTCAACAAGCTAGGAACAGAAGGAAACTAACTCAATATAATAAAAACCATATGTGGAAAACCATATCAAACACCATACTCAATGGTGAAAGACTAAAATCTTTTTCTGTAAGATCAGAAACAAGGCAAGGATGCCTTCTTTCACCACATTTATCCAATATAGTACTGAAAGTTTTAGCCAGAGCAATTAGGCAAGAAAAAAAAGCATCCAAATTGGAAAGGAAAAAGTAAATTTATCTCTGTTCATAGATGATATAATCTTACATGTAAAAAAACCCTAAAGCTTCCACAAAAAATCTGTTAAAACTAATAAATGAATTCAGTAAAGTAGCAGGATAAAAAGCCAACACACAATGATTAGCTGCATTTCTATACACTAACAATGAACAATCTGGAAAGGAAATTATGAAAATGATTCTACTTACGATAGCATTAAAAAGAATAAAATACCTAGAAATTGCTTAATGAAGGAGGCAAAAGACTTGTACAATGAAATCTATAAAACATTGCTGAAAGAAATTAAAGAAGACATAAGTAAATGGAAATTCATCCCATGTTCATAAATTGGAAGACTTAATATTGTGAAGATGACAATATCATCCAAAGTGATCTACAGATTCAGTGTGATCCCTATCAAAATCCTAGGCAAGATCTTTGCTTAGAAAAGCATAAAACTTTGAGAGAAATAATATAAGTAAACAAACAGAATAAAATACTCCATATCCCATATCATAAAGGCTTTACTTCTTCTAAAACTGAGTTACAGATTTTATGCAATCCCAATCAAATTATCAACAGGCATTGTTTTGGTAGGGGGTGAGAGGAGAGTTGAAAAAGTTAATTCTAAAACTGATGTGTCAATACAAATGGCCCAAACTAGTTAAGACACTGTTGAAGAAATATAAAATGAGATAACTAGCTCTACCAGATACAAAGCTTACAAAGCTATAGTAATCAAGACAGCAAGATGTTAGGATAGGGAGAAACAAACAGACCAATGGAATAGAACAGAGTCTAAGAACAGATCCATGCATATATTTAATATATTTAATATTACTAGTGTTCTTTTAGGAGGAGAAGAGACACAGAGACAGACACACACACACAGACGAGAACAGCACGTGAAGACACAGACACACGCAGACCAATATACGGGGATGCAGGCAGAGAATGGAGTGACGTGTCTGCAAGCCAAGGAAGGCCAGCAACACCAGAAGCTAAGAGAAAGGCCTGGAACGGATTCTCCCCTGGAGCCTTCAGAGACAGCGTGACTCTGCTAACAGCTCAATTTCAGATTCCCAGCCTCCAGAACTGTGAGAAATAAAGTTCTGTTGTTTTAAGGCACCCGGTTTGTGGCACTTTGTCACAGCAGCCCTAGGAAACTGATACCGCGTTCAGCCCAGCGCACCGATATGTCAGGATTTACGATTTACTCCAACTGTCTGATTTCCCTTTGCCCCATTTTTCTTTCATTTTTCATCTCCTGCCTTCTTTTGGATTAACTGGAATCTTTTTTTCTGTTTCATATATTTTCTCTGCTAGCATTTACCCTCCATTCCTTTATATTCTTTTGTTTGGCCACAGCTTTTTAAATGATACACTAGAAATTTCTGCAGGAAAATTTTAAAAGCCTAAAGTTAATCAATGTATTTATCTTCCTCCCAAGTTACATAATGACATTATAATTCTTTAACTTTGATAACTTCTTTCCTTATATGTTGTTGTTGACCAGCTGATATGGTTTGGATATTTGTTCCCTCCAAATCTCAGGTTGAAATTTGATCCCCAGTGTTGGCGGTGGGGCCTGGTGGGAGGTGTTTGGGTCCTGGACGCAGATCCCTAAAGAAATACTCTTCTAGACATTGGCCTAGGAAAATAATTTATGAAGAAGACCCCAAAGGCAATCACAACAACAACAAAAATGAATAAATGAGACCTGATCAAATTAAAAGCTTCTGCACAGCCAAAGAAACTGTCACGAGAGCAAACAGACAACCTACAGAATGGGAGAAAATTTTTGCATGCTACAAATCCGATAAAGGGCTGATAACTAGAATCTACTTAGAACTCGGAAAAATCAACAAGAAAAAATCAAACAACCCTATCAAAAAGTGGGCAAAGGACATGAACAGAAACTTTTCAAAAGACGACAGAGTAATGGCCAAAAAGCATATGAAAAAATGCTCAACATCTCTAATCATCAGGGAAATGCAAATCAAAACCACAATGAGATATCACTTATCTCCAGTGAGTCTCGCCTTTATCAAAAAATCCCAAAACAATAAATGTTGGCATGGATGCGAAGAGATAGGAACACTCATACACTGCTGGTGGGACTGCAAACTAGTGCAACCTCTGTGGAAAGCAATTTGGAGATACCTTAAGGAGATACAAGTAGAAGTACCATTCGATCCAGCAATCCCATTACTGGGCATCTACCCAAAAGAACAAATGATACTCTATAAGAAAGACACCTGCACCCAAATG
>CAUYSK010050747.1:0-46199 GCA_963575035.1 Avahi laniger | reverse complement strand
TTCCTAATTAATCTAGCAAAAGCTCTATCAATCTGTTTATCTATTCAAAGAACCAACTTTTTGTTTCATTGATCCTTTGTATTTTTTTGTTGTTTATTTTTCATTTCATTTAGTTCTGCTCTGACCTTAGTTATTTCTTTTCTTCTGCTGACTTTGAGTTTGGTTTACTTTTCCTTTTCTAATTCCTCGACATGTGTCATTAGATTGTTAATTTGTGCTATTTCTGTCTTTTTAAGGCATTTAAGGCTATGAATTTTCCCCTTAGGTATGCTTTTGCTAAATACCATAGATTTTGATACCTTATGTCCCCTTTGTCATTCAGTTCAAGAAATCTTTTGATTTCTATCTTAATTTCATTATTGATCCAATAATCATTAAGCAGCAGACCATTTAATTTCCATGACTTTGTGTAGAATTGAGTGTTTCTCTTGGAGTTGATTTCTACTTTTATTTCCCTGTGGTCTGAGAAGATACAAGATATGATTTCTATTTTTTTGAATTTGTTGAGACATGCTTTGCCGCCTAAGATATGATCAATCTTGAAGAATGTTCCATGGGCCAATGAGAATGTATATTCAGTAGTTTTGGGTAAAATGTTCTGTAAATGTTTTTTAGGGTCTAAAGATTCCACCAAAAGATACCTGGAATTGATAAACAAATTCAGCAAAGTCTCAGGTTACAAAATCAATGTACACAAATCAGTAGCATTCCTATACACCAATAACCATCAAACTGAGAGTGAAATCAAAGATTCAAAGCCATTCACAATAGCTATAAGGAAGATAAAATACCTAGGAATATACTTAACCAAGGAGGTGAAAGGTCTCTACAAAGAGAACTACAAAACGCGGAGGAAAGAAATTGCAGATGACACAAACAAATGGAAAAACATATTATGTTCATGGATCAGTAGAATCAAGATTGTTAAAATGTCCATACTACCTAAAGCGATCTACAGATTCAATTCAATCCCCATCAAAATACCAACATCATATTTCACAGATCTATAAAAAATAATTCTATGCTTTGTTTAGAACCAGAAAAGAGCCCAAATACACAAAACGATCTTAAGCAAAAAGAATAAATCTGGAGGCATCAAATTACCAGACTTCAAACTATACTACAAGGCTATAGTAACTAAAATAGCATGGTACTGGTACAAAAATAGAGACATAGATCAATGGAACAGAATAGAGAATCCAGATATAAAACCACGTACATACAGCCAACTGATCTTTGACAAAGCAGACAACGATACATGCAGGGGATAAAAAGCCCTATTCAATAAATGGTGCTGGGAAAATTGGATAGCTACATGTAGAAGAACAAAACAGGATCCAAATCTCTCACCACTCACAAAAATGAATTGAAGATGGATAAAAGACTTAAATGTAAGACATGAAACCATAAGAATTGTAGAAGGAAATGTAGGAAAAACTCTACTAAATAGCAACCAAGGCAAAGAATTTATGATTAAGATTCCAATGGCAATTACAGCGACAACAAAACTTAATAAATGGGATTTGATTGAATTAAAAATCTTCTGTACAGCTAAGGAAATAATCAACAGAGCAAATATATGACCTACAGAATGGGAAAAAATATTTGCAAGCTATACATCCAATAAACAGCTAATAACCAGAATCTACAAAAAACTCAAGCAAATTAGCAAGAATAAAAAACAAACGACCCCATTAAAAAGTGGGCAAAAGACATGAACAGAAATTTTTCAAAAGAAGATACACAAATGGCCAATAAATACATGAAAAAAATTCTCAATGTTATTAATCATCAAGAAAATGCATGTTAAAACTACAGCGAGATATTACCTTATCCCAGTTAGAATGGCTTTTATAAAACATACAAAAACAATAGATGTTGTCGTGGATGCAGAGAGATAGGAATGCTTATACATTGCTGGTAGAACTGCAAATTAGTACAACTTCTGTGGAAAACAGTATGGAGATTCCTCAAAGGATTAAAAGTAGACCTACCATTTGATTCAGCAAATCCATTGGGTATTTACCCAAAGGAATACAGGTCATTTTATCAAAAATACACCTGCATGTGAATGTTTATTCCAACAAAATTAACAATTGCAAAGATGTGGAATTAACCCAAGGGTCCACCAATTCATGAGTGGATTAACACACTGTGGTATATATATGCCATGAAATACTACTCAGCCATAAAAAGGATGAACTAATGCCTTTTGCAACAATATGGATGGAACTGGAGATCATTATCCTAAGTGAAGTATCTAAAGAATGGAAAACAAATACCACTTGTACTCACGATTATATTGGAACTAACTGATGAGCATACATGTGCACAGAGGGAAGTAAAACTCAGTATAAATCAAGCAGTGGGGAGAGGGACGGAGAGAATGGGTGAAAACCTACCTAATGGAACAGTGAACACTGTTTGGGTGATGGGCACACTTAGAGTCCTGACTTAAGCATTACAAAAGCAATATGTGTAGCCAAAAACATTTGTACCCCATAATATTTTAAAATAAAAAAAATTTCCTGCTTGAAAAATATTATTATCAATCCCATTTTAACAGTAAAGAATCAGAAGAGCAGAGGGTTCAAGACATTCCTTCACAATCACCCAATAGCAAAAGCAGGATTTTAATCCAGATCATGGTGATTGCACAGCTCAAGCATTTAACCATTACATAATATTTCTCTCTAATATTTATTGATGGAACGAGATAATAAACAAATGGTAGTTATACAGATACATGTCCCCAAATTACTCTCTGTTATTTAACATGGAGTACTGCTCAACTATAACATAGTTTAGTCTTAATAGGAAGGAGCGGGGAGAGAGAAAGAGGGAGAGAGAATATGTATAAATGAAATAAAATAGAGTCAAAAAATAGAACCTTCATAAATATGATCAATTGAGTTTCAACAAAGGTATTAAGACAATTAAATAAGAAAGGAAATTTCTGTTAACAAATGATGCCAGCTCAAGTAAATATTTGAATGATAAAAAATAAATATTGACCTTTACCTCATGACATGCACAATAATTAACATGAAATCAATTATAGCTCTAACTATAAAATCTACAACTGTAAAACTTCTAGATGAAAACATAGAAGATTCTTGTAACTTTGTTAGATGCAAAGTTTTCTTAGAAACAAAAAAGCATAAACCGTAAAATAAAAGAGTATACTAAGCTTACTTCATCAAAATTTAAAACATTTGCACTTCTAAAGGTATCATTAAGAAAACAAAATAGCAAGCCATAGAATGGGAGCAAACACGTGCAACACAAATATCAAACAAAAGACTTGTATCAAAGATACATAGAAAATTCTCACAACTTAATAATTCATTATATATTCTAATAAAAATATGGGCAAAAGACTTGAATAAACACTTTACAAAATAGGATAATCAAATGAATGAAAAATACGTGACAGATGTTTAACAGCATCAGACAAAAACAAATTAAAATCACAATGGGATACAATTACATCCCCGTTATATTGGTTAAAATTGAAGAGATTGATCATAAGAAGTGTCAAGGTGGTGGAACAACTAGAACTTCTAAAGCCTACTGGAGGAAATAAATGTAAAATGGTATAACCACTTTGGGAAACAGTTTGGCAGTTTCTTATGAAATTAAAAATAATAATTACCATGTCATTTAGGCATTCTAAGTATTTATCCCACAAAAACAAAACTTATATTTACCCAAAGACTTATACATAGATGTTTATAACAGCTTATTTTTAATAGTCTCAAATCAGATATACCCAAATGTCCATCAATAGGTTAATGAATAAACAATTTGTGGTATAACCATACAATAGAATACAACTCAGTAATAAGAATATACACAACACCACGAATGAGTCTCACAATAATTATGCTAAATGAAATCCTGAAAAAAAAGAGAAAATTAAAACTAATTTATAGTGATGGTAAGCAAGGTCAATGGCTACTTAGAAATGAGAATGGAGCGAAGGATGAATTACAAAGAGGCATGAGGAAATTTTGGGGGGTGATATAAATATTTATTTTTTAATTGTTTTGCAGGTATTTATATATGTAAAAACAGATCAAATTATACTTCTTAAAGCCTTGGAATTTATTATTCTTTATACATCAATAAAGCTATAAAAAATTTAAAAACCTTGTTTTTATCTCTTTCTATAGAAACATCCTAAAAACAATGACAAGCTCAGTACTGTGAGCTCCTCTAGTAACCACCAAAAGATATCAGGGCTCCTTGGCAATAATAGTAGGTTCCAGGTCTGCAGCAAGAACTGTGTTGAGGCTAGAACATGTTGCTGTACCATGGAGCAAGGAAGCTGCTATGGTCTGAATATTTGTTTCCCCTCAAAATCTATATGTTGAGATTCTAACACCCAAGGTGATGATATTAAAGATGGGGCCTTTGACAAGTAATTAGGATTAGATGAGGTGATGAAGGTAGAACCCTCATGAATGGGACCGTTATCCTTATGAGTCCTGAGAGAGCTTATTTCCTGTCTTCCACCATGTGAGGACCCAGTGAGAAGGTGCCATCTATGAACCAGAGAGGAAGCCCCCACCATACACTGAATCTGCTGGTGCCTTGATCTTGGACTTCCCAGCCTCTACAACTGTGAGAAATAGATATTTGTTGTGCAAGCCACCAATTTCATGGTATTTTGTTATAGCAGCCCAGATGAACTAAGACAGAAGCTATCAAGGATCCTATCAAGAGGAATCATAAACTGTGAACTCATAACTATACTAATAAAAAAATGAAAACTCTCAATCCTCCAGATCTATTACCAATCCATAGAAAATAGACAGGACAGGCACCACAGGGATGCAATCAGCAAAATGCAGACTACAGGAACAACTGGGTTTGTTCCACACAACAAAACCATTAATTTGTTCATTCATTCATTTAATTAAAAAAAGAGGTGGGGCAGCAAGTATATATTTAATGAGATTACAAACTAATCAAAATGTATGGGCTGGGCCTTATTAGGATTCTGAGTCTAAAAAAAATTGAAGAAGAACATTATAAGATATTTTGGGAAATGTAAACACTCCTTTAAATATTTAATGATATTGAGAAATTACTAGCTTTTTATTTATGATAATAGCAATTCATTATATATTCATTACATAAGCAGTATGTGTTCAGTTTGGAGTTTCTATATTTTGATAATACATAGAAACAAGATAATGAGGGTAAGTGAAATCAAATCATCTGATGAGTGAAAGATAATTAAGCTGGAGAAAAGAAGCATTAGGAACAATAGGATCAGTCTCCCCAAGGACCTGAAGGTAGTCATGGGAAAAGTTTAGATTGATTGGGTAACCACGGGCTAAATAAAACCAATGGACAGAAGTTAAATCATTTAGCTAAACAGAAAGATTTTGCTAGTCAGAAAGAAGAGCTTTATGTAAGCAGAGTTGCCCAAAGATGGAATGGATTGTATGAACACAGTATGTTCTTCATTACAGGTAAGATAGTAAGTCAAGTGTTGGATGACTTCTGGAAGAAAATATTGAGAAGGGACTTCTGACAGTGTGTTTGGTCATCTCTAAGGTCCTTCTCAATCTTCAAATTTTATGATTTTAAACAGATTTTATCTATATACCAATAATCTCAAAACTATGAGTGACTCCTGGGGCTCCCAGGACTTCAAATAATCTTTTCCATCTTTTCTCTGTCTTACATATTTCACAATGATTCTCTAGAAAGTTGTTGCTCTTTTGGGGTTTCTCTCCCTTGATGTTTCTGTGATTGATTGCTGAACCAAGTAGGAGAAGAAAAGTTTGAGAATGAAAGTCTGGAGGTCTGTGTTCTCGCCCCAGTGGAAACTATTTGCACAAGTTTCAACAAATTATGCACTAACTCTTGGCCCCAGTTTTCTCATCCACGAAGTGGGATATTTGGCTAAGATCATTTCTAAAGTGTCTTTCTAGAATTAGCTGGTATAATATATAGAAAATGTCCAAATATTATCTACCAAAAGCCAAGACAGGTGACTTTTAATGAAAAAATAAGGGAATTAATACTTGCTAAGAGAAAGGCTCTATTTTTTTTTTTTAATTGAGACAGTCTCACTCTCTTGCCTGCGCTAGAATGCTGTGGGGTCAGTCTAGCTCACCGCAACCTCAGACTCCTGGGTTCAAGTGATCCTCCTGCCTCAGCCTCCCGGGTAGCTGGGACTACAGGCATGTACCACCATGCCCAGCTAATTTTTTCTATTTTTGGTTGTTTGGCTAATTTCTTTCTATATATAGTAGAGACAGGGGCTTGCTCTTGCTCAGGCTGGTCTTGAACTCCTGAGCTAAAGCAATCCTCCCACCTCGGCCTCCCAGAGTGCTAGGATCACAGGCATGAGCCACCGCGCCCGGCCGTCTTCTACCTTCTTTTCAGCTCTATTTCTCTTCCTCCCATCTCACATCATGTACTCATTTGTTCCTCAGAACAATATGGACTTTTATGACCTGTAAAAAGGTAATAACACTAAGATGCAGAGAGATTAGATGAATTGTTCAGGGTCACACAGCAAATAAAAATATGTTCTTTCCTTTTTATCTCTTGTGAAACTCTTCTGATCTTACTTGGCAAGTCATTTGCCTCCTGGATTTTAATGTTTAATTATAAAATATTCTGTTCACTTATGTTCTATTTGCTTTACTTATTATTGTTGTTCTCGTTACTATTAAGGTATTTATATCTTTCCAGGATTAGTCATAAAGGTAGCCGTGGCTTAAATATAAATATATGGTATTTTATCCATCTTTTGTTTTATCCATCTCTTGTTTACTTCTTGAGCCTAAAATTTGTAGGACTATTGTTTCAAAAAAATAATACATTTTTCAGAAAGAGGATTTTGCGGTATCTTTTCTTTAAAGGCTATCTCAGCTATCATGGTTGTTTCCCCTCGCCTCCCCAAAGTACGTGTGAGCTACTTAGTAAGTACTTCATATCAACCAGGTCCTTTAATAATCTCAGGTGCCTGTCTAGCTGATTTATAAATGTGCAAATTTTCCAAGTTCTGTATTCCCTCACCTGATTTTTGCCAATAGCTATTTGGCAAAGTTTTCATTATATCCTAATAGTCCAAACTTTTTTTGCTTCATTTTCCCTGTTAAAACTAGATTCAGAGAATGAGTTTACTCTCTCACCCATTTTAGAATCATCATCAATTTCCTATCCATCCTCATTGATTGGCAGCCTTAATTTCCCCTGGTCACTCTATTTCCCTGGGCATATTCATAAAAGCCTTCTTTTGGACTCCACAACCTACTTTAGCACTAATCATCTCACTACCTTTATCTTTTTCCACCAAATTTTAACTGATGCAAAACATTTTTACTCCATGCTCTCCTTCCGAGGCATGTCAAGCCAGAGTTTTGCTCTCTCATCAGTCCTCTGTGATACTACATGGAGTGTGCCGCTCAATTAGCATTGCTGTTTTTCAGAAGAATCGAGGCACTACCCTGATAATTTGGGCTCCAGCTCCACTTCCTCCAGAAATGTCTAGATGATTGCAGTGCATGTGGGTGTTATGAGTTTTTTTCTGCTTGAATTACTGAAATAATTGCTTTAATTCTCCACTTTGCCTTACACAGAAAGACACAAACACAAAGAAAGAAAATCAAGAAAATGGAGGAATCAAGAGAATTTTGTGTAGGATCTTTAATTCTGTTGAAGGCTATGATCTTATTGCCTACTCTTCTGAAAGGAAGTGCCTTCTGGTCACCAATATGCCACTTGCCTGTATCTTTCTATTTTGAGCATTTCTCTCTGTGTGAACTGCTGTTTAGCTGGCTAGGACTCAAATGGCTTCTTACATAACCCAAGATAATTTCTTAGGTTCTCCTCTACAAGTGTCTTTGGTCAGTCATAATATCCAGGGCAAGTCAGAGAAAAAAATGAGCACAGAACATCAACCGATCTCCCAACCTCCCTCTATTGCTGGCATCACTTTACAGATGTATAGTAACTGAGACCTAAAGGGGTGAAGAAAATTAACATGAATTTTCACAGAAAATCAGTGCGGGGGCAGGAACAACCACAAGGTATCAGTCTACCATGGACCAAAAGCAAAACAAACCAAAACAAAAAAACTCAAACTGATTTTCCTTAATTAGCTTTTCTCTAAATGCATATGAGACTCAAAACATCAGTTTAGCCCTCTATTAAACATGAGTAAGGGAAAACGGGGGTGAGTGGCACCAGAGACTCTTTCCACCTCGCCCAAGGTAGTGCTCTCCCTGTTTTTACTGGGTAATACAAGCTGGAGGAAAAAAAATGAAAAAGTTCTACGCATTTCCTTCAGAAAAACAGATGGTGTTGGGTGCAAGAGGTATGTCTCCTCCTTCTTGTTCATTCTCTGTAATATTGTGCAAGAAGCCAGGTCTCAAGTGTCAGCTAAAACTCTGGAGCCAGCACAACTCCAATTTTGGAAACTATTAATGGCATTATCAAAAATTGTGGGATTGCAAACTAGTGCAACCTCTGTGGAAAGCAATATGGAGATACCTCAATGAGATACAAGTAGAACTACCATTCGATCCAGCAATCCCATTACTGGGCATCTACCCAAAAGAGCAAATGATACTGTATAAGAAGACACCTGCACCCGAATGTTTATAGCAGCACAATTCACAATTGCAAAGAGGTGGAAACAACCCAAGTGTCCATCAATACATGAGTGGATTAATAAAATGTGGTATATGTATACCATGGAGTATTATTCAGCTTTAAGAAACAATAGTGATATAGCACCTCTTGTATACTCCTGGATAGAGCTAGAATGCATTCTACTAAGTGAGGTATCCCAAGAACGGAAAGACAAGCACCACATGTACTCACCATCAAACTGGTATTGACTGATCAACACATAAGTGCACATATGAAAATAACATCTACTGGATGTTGGGCAGGGGGGGACGGGTGTATGCATACACAAAGAGTGCAATGCACGCCACCTGAAGGATGGACATATTTGAAACTCAGACTTGGTGGAGGGGGCAAGGGCAACATACATAACCTAAACATCTGTATCCCCATAATATGCTGAAATAAAAAAAAAAAGAAGGAAAGGGAGCTTGGAGCATGAACAAAGACTGAGTAGGGTACAGCATGCTTGTTCTGCGTGTCGGAAGATCACACTGGCAGGAGTGTGGAGAATGACCTAAGGAAACTAGCATCCCACAAGTAACCTTTTATATACCTAACGAAAATTATTTAACCACGTGCGGAGGCCTCTTCTCTTCAAGCTTGGGAACACTGGTTTGTTGTCTCTTTAACTATTTGAATTGTCCTCGCTCAGCCTTCTTGAAACACTGATGTCCCTTTCACACAGTGGGATATAGGATGATTACCTTAGTCATGTTTCCAAAGTTCCCACCCTGACCTGCTCTCAAATCTCAGAGATGTTAGTGCATTTTATTTCGAAAAGTTGCCCAGGGTAATTCTAGAATTTACTGCCACCGCACAGTCTCACCCCCACTGAAAACTTCTATTTGAATGTGTGCCTGCCCGACGCTGAATGAGAAGAGAGATTGCACACCAATTTGATACTTCAGTGGACTCATATGGACTTGGGCTCCCTCTCATTACGGCATCGTATTACGGGACCATGTTTAAGTCATGGCTCACTGTGAATCCTGGCTATATTTTGCAATCCCCTTCTATCCTGTTTTCCTGCAAGTGAGCTCTCCATCATCAGTACCAATGGGGGACGGGGAGGGCCTAACCAAAATCAACAGATAGCTCCAAACCTTATCGTAGACAATTGGTTCAAAATTCTCCCCCACCGAGCCCTTTGCAGAGCTCTATCATGAAGCAAAAATTAATAATGCTCTAGCTGTTCACTGTGCTCCTCCACATCTGCCGGTGGAAGCCCTAACAAGCAGCAAAATGACCAAAACCCAGCAGGAGGGGAAAGGGTAAAAAGCAAAAGGCCTAGAAACTTCCCAAAGTGGATAATAACTGCCTGAATGATGGGCTCTTGGAAAAATCAGGCCCTGGCTGATGAGGTTTATTTTTCCCCCAAATGCAATGAAGACAAATTGTCAAGCAAGTTTGCTCCGAGATATAAATTCTGAGTTGCCATGAAATACTCCCACAACTCAGGAGAGAGGCAAAGAATGGGAAAAGCCTCAATTTTCACTTTTTAAATGTGCAACCATAACCTTAAAATTCATCCAATTCAGGAAGCAGCTTGTCTCTAAATGTGATTTTTAAAAAAATAGAACAGTCTATTGAGTCTATCAGAGCTTCTGACACACTCACAGATGGTGCAATTAGCATCTAGCTGAGCCCATATTCCCAGCCCATTTTCCCCTCATCACCCTACCAGCTTTGGGCAACACCCGATTTCATCTCCCCTTGTGTTCATATCCCTTGTTCTCTCTTTGGTAGGTGCTGTAGTCACTAGAAAGGTTCTCCATCTCATTTTACAGTGACTTTCTGACAGCAGGAACTAGAGAAAACAGGCTGGAAAGATGGCCCGGCCTCCGCAGGGAGGCCCTACCCCATCCTACCCACCTCAAAACCTTTTCCCAAGATCCCATGAAATACAGTATTTTAAAGAATTCAGAAGCCCAATGTTAACATCTGTTAAATCTGTGCAGTGGAAACATTACCATGACTTAGTATTTTCTGTAATTTCCTGTGCATTCAAAGAATTTTACATGTTAAAAATGTTTCGCTGTATGGAATAGAAAAGATGGTTGACCTGCTCCAACTCCACCATTTCATCATTTAAGCACAGAATGCTGATCCTAAGAATGCACTTTGCTATAATCCGTAGCATTGAATCCTACTGAAAACTAAGCTTTCACACCCAAATCAACATATGACTCTGCAAGATGTACCAAAGGAACAGACAAGATCTGCTTTTGCATCCCACGTGTAGGAGGATAAATAGACCCTACCCACTCTTCCCCATTAGGTGGGTTGCATTCTTAAGTGAGAAGCTGGGACGTTATTCAGATGTAACCACTGTTGCACAGAACAGCACTATTTCTTCCAGCTTCAATGTTCAGCTGGAGGTCACCTCCCCACCTCATTATCGGGCCTCGTTCTGTGGTTTATGAGGCAATGAGAGCAGGACACATGCTGCTGAGGAGTGCACGTGCGTGCTATTCTGTGCCGAGGCAACGCCATGGGGCTGGGGAGTAATCTTACATTTAGGAATATTTCCAAATCCCAACAAATCCCTGTCTTGTCGAAACAATGAAACCCTCCTAAAGGAGAGTCCCTATAGAAAAGCAAGACAATATGGAATTTCTCAAAATTTTCCTTTTGTCGAGATAAGCAAATATTATTTGAAGCTTTTTTGATAGTGTGATCTCTATTTTGTATTCCATAAAACCACATATGTGTCTGTACAAGCAAAATATATTTATATTTTTAAAGCCTGGGAGAAAACAGTCCAAAATATAACAGTATTATATCTCTGTATGTGATGAAAATTCGTGTATTCTTCTTATATAATTTTCCAAATATTTCTACAATGTCTATGCTTTACTTTTATATACAGAAAAATATTTTGAAAGCCAAAAAAGATTTTGATCATCTGAATAGAGTATTACATAGTATTATAAATAAAAATCATTACTATAGTATGTAAAAACTTGGGAAAATGTCCATCCATCAAAAGACATTGTCTAAAAAGGTAGAATGAAAAATTGGGTGCATCCTGTGATAGCAACTGTATAAAAATAGGTATGCATAAAGTCAAAAGCTATAATAAAACTAAAATACTTGTGTTAGGGCAGTGGGAATGTAAGTGAATTTTCTTTTTTTCCAATTTTCCCACTGCTGCTGTCTATGTATCATAGGCCTTGGGAAAGTTGGCCTCTCTGAATTCCCATCTTCCGAGATACCCGTGGTGCAGTGTTATGCTACCGACAAAGTAAAACATATATACTGCCTGGCACTGATAGGTGGCACTAATGAATGCTTGCTGTTAGGGTCTCCTAGATGGAAGTAGAGTGAACAGAACCTGGAACTCTCTCTTAATGAAGATAGTTCTAAGAGTATAAGAAATATGCAAAATAATCATAAGAATTAACATACACAACTTGTTTAACCGATATCTCTGAAGAAAGATTGGGTTGACAAAGGAAACGTGCCTGTTTAAAAGCTATGAAAGAAGAACCGATAATTTTTTTTTAAATTGTAGAGATGCGGTCTCGCTATGTTGCTCAGGCTGTTCTTGAACTCTTGGCCTCAAGCTAACCTCCCACCTGAGCCTCCCAAAGTACCGGGATTACAGGTGTGAGTGACCACAGCCAGCCCCAGAAACAATGTATTAAAAAGTGACTTTTCTAGCACTATGGAGAGGAGAAATTCATCTGGAAGGACAGAGAAAATTTTTTTACGAAATAAATACATTCGGCAGATAACACTATAGTTGAGATGGATACATCATAACTTTAGTGACAGGAGTCCCTCAGACCATGCAATTCACTCCTTTTTCTGTTTCTAAACTTACCAGGGGGTCTTCTTACAGATGAGAAGTGGCAGCTCCAGCATTTCGACAGAAGAGGAGTGAAGGGCAGCAACATGCTGTCTGTGTGCTGGGAGGGCAGGGTGGGAGATGTCGGCACACTGGGACTTTTCTTAGAACATGTCTGCATAGCTAGAGTACTTCTTTTACTGATTTTATGCTTGTTCACAAGGATCTGGAAGGGGAACTGACAGAAACATTAAGGAGGCCAAATGCCACTCCTTTCCTCTTGGCCTATGTAATGTAGCTAATTGCAGAATTTTTTCTGCCGGAATGAAAACATAATGAACAATCAACTTGAGTTGATTGATAAATCTTTTTGATACATATTTTTCAATGAACATTTAGAGTTCATTAAAAATGACTGCAGCGGGCACAGTGGCTCACACCTATAATACCAGGTACTGGGGTGGCTGAGGAGAGAGGCTTGCTTGAGGCCAGGAGTTCAAGACCAGCCTAGGCAACATAGCAAGACCATGTCTTTAAAAAAAAACAACAACAAAAAATTAACCAGTCATGGTGACATGGGCCTGTAGTCCCAGCTACTCAGGAGGCTGAGGCAGGAGGGTGCCTTGAGCCCAGGCTGCAGTGAGCTATGATTGTGCCACTGCACTCCAGCCTGGGTGACAGAGTGAGACTCCATCTCTAAAACAACAAATAAGTAAATGAATAAATAAATAAATATTTTTTGTTTTTCTTCTTTTTTTACAAAAAGGCTACAAATTCTTTATCACTTCCTCCACCAAGAGGTAGTCTATTTTCATCTCCCCCGATACTTTCCACCACCCTTAAATCTGGGCTGGGCAGTGACTGCTTTGACTAAGAGAACAAATACAGCAGAATGACAAAATGCCAGGTAGAACTAGCCACCATGTTTGAGGAAGCCCAACTAGCCAAGTGGAGAGACCCACATGGACTAGAACAGAGTCCCACTTACTCCCAGCTAGCACTAGTTTGCCAGTCAGACCATAACACTCTAACTGACGCCAGTTGGAGTTGAAATAAGCTGTCCCTGAGAAGTTCTTCCCAAACTACAAAGCTCTTGGCAAATCAACAGTTGTTGTTATTTTAAACCAGTAAGTTGGGAGGTGATTTTCATGGAACAATTAATAACAGAAGCTATGTTACTAACTGGCATCTGGTTTAGTTTTCAGTCTCTAATGAGTGTGGTTAGGATGGTTATTGCCTTGATTTCGATCCATTCTGAGGGAACTAATGAAATTGAGATTGGGAGCCTAAACATTCACAGAGATATCATCATCTTATCAAACTAATCACTTTTGTTCAATTTCTGCCTTAAGTAGCCCACTGGCCTTCCTCTGTAACATTTTAAAAAAAATTATGGGGATTCAGTGGCAAACAAAATACAGTTTCTGCCATCACAGAGCTCTTGGTCTAATGGACGTTACGTTCATATCTCCAGCTGCAGGAGCAGCGCCTGCTCTAACTAACTACAGCTGCACTCCCAGGTCGGCTCGCAATGGAAGGTTCTAGCTTGATGGTGAAGGCTGCACCAGCACAAGAAGTCCAGGACCACACAGCTGGAATGGGGTTGAACTGCCGTCAGCCCAGCGTGGCTCGCCTCAAGCACACAGCCCTCAAAGATCCAGGCAAGTACTCTGCCCTTACACTGAACATAACTCTAGTTCAGTGTTCTCTGGGTGACAGACAGATGCAAGGGAAAGCAGAGGTTCGGGAGAGCTGTAAGAAAATCCTTGAAGGCCTACTGGAAAATTCATTTGTGCCTGCTCTACCAAGTAAGTTGAGCCTTTGCCACACAAATCAGTACTGGTCAACTCAAACTCCAAGAAGACTTTTTTGTTTGTAATTTGAATAATCTCAGCAATAACGAAACTTCAGCAACTTGCCAACAAATAATCGCATTAATTAAAATTTGTATAATGAATGTTTTATAATTCACGGGTCTCTTTCATGTCCTAATTGTTCTTTCATTATCATTCTCCGGAAGTATTTCCCAGAGGACGTCAGCCTGATCCCTTCCCAGCCACTACCATCGCACCCACAGTAACAGTATCATACTGTCAAAATATCTGTCATTTTACTAGTTTAAAATGTGTTTGCCAGGATCTCTCCCTTCAAGAGGGAATCTCAAGGTATTCAAGTTTTATTTGATAACTTTATGTACTGCCTAGATGCAAGGAGCACTTTACAACAGAACAAAACAGCCAGAGCTTGCACGTGGCATCTGCTGGCTCAGAGATCTATTGGTTTCCTGCTCTGCCCTTATGCTCTTGACTTCAGTAGATCAGGAAATGTCTCTGCATCAATGATAGAGGAAAAGATCTAGGATTGAAGCTGTCATAAGTGTCTCTAAACTGAACCAAGAAACACAGCTGTTAAATAAGCATTAGGATGTGAACACAGGAATAGATCCCATAATATGCCCTCCATGGGGGCTCATACATGATTAGCACAAGTCTATCCATCCCTGAGAAGCAGCTCCACTATAACCAGGGATTCAGCTCAACTTCCAAAGGCCCCTTGGGGAGGGGCCCCACAAGAATTAAAGGACGGCTTCCCAGGGCTCTCACACATACAGCATGCAGGAGACCACAGGCCAGCATTAAGAATTTGAAGTACAGCTTTCGGATCTCTTTCCCTTCTATTCTGTCACGCCCTGGCCTGTTCCGTCTCTCTTTTTCCTTAGTTTGATGCCCTTATATTGTTTCAGGCTGTCCAAAGCTTCCAGATTCAGAGCTCTCGCAGACATCTTCCGCATGGTCCTCCAAATTTATTGTTTGCTCTCCCTTCCTGGCATACCATGTGTTTATGTGCTCATCAAAACTCCCATTCCTTAGAGCTAAAGTCTAGGCTAGACTAGGAGAAAAGAAATCTATGCATTCCTAATTCGCTCATTGCTTGCAAGTGTGCAGAGGGGTCACTGCACGAACTTGAGAGTCACCATAACACGGCTATTGTCCACAGTGTTTTTATTATGTCAGTTTCCCAGCACACGGCCGTAAAGTGTTTTGAGAAATGGTCACTTTTTCTAATTT
Organism: Avahi laniger; assembly: GCA_963575035.1. NCBI lineage: Eukaryota > Metazoa > Chordata > Mammalia > Primates > Indriidae > Avahi > Avahi laniger. The sequence continues at coordinate 30,680 of CAUYSK010050747.1, read as the reverse complement.
GTGCAAAAGTGCTGAAAGACTTTGCGAATCACTGATAAATTTTTGTGTTCCCAGGAATATTTGTTTATAACTTCAAATAAATTTCTAATTGGGCAGAACTTTTGGGAAGAGATTTTGTGCAATGAGTGGGCTTTTAAGTGATCCCGCTTCTCTAAAACCAGTTGGAGAAGGAGGCAAAGAAGGGATAATGGGCCTTTAAGCCCCTCCCTTATCTGGTTATAATGGGAAACTTCTCCCTGTATACCTACTCTCCATATTTGTGTTACTCCTGAAACACTGTTGTCATCTCACAACTTTATACTTTTTATTATTCACATACTACATGTTCATTGTGGCAAATCAGAAAATACAGTTAAGAAATATAATTTCACCTTTCAGACATAATCACATTATTATTTTAGCAACTTTCCCATATATTTTCCAATCATCAATACATAAATGCAACAAAATATATATCACATTATACATAACTGCCCTGTTTCATTTTCACTAAATACTTTAATCTCTGTCTACACACACACACACACACGCACAGGAATTTGTAATACATTTTTAAAAACTTGTAAGATTTCACTGAGTGATTAACCAGAATTTAATCAATCCCCCTCTTTGTGGAAATTTAGTATGTTTCCAATTTACAAAAATTGAATAATCGCCCTCATGAGCATATTTTTGTGCAGTTAATTTTTTCTTTATTTTAAGCAAGGTTGACCATCATGGGATCCTTTTAATTTCAATCTGTTTACTCCCAACTGTGTCTTTCCACCGAGAGAACATAAAGATACATACACGAATGTGATCTCACATAGTCACCTTCAGTCATAACCACACTCAGGTTCAAACTCAAAGCCATACAGAAATGCACCCAGTACACAGATCCTGTGTCTAACCACTTGTGTCTGTCACCAAGGGAGAGAGAGGGGCTGAGACGAGGCTAGGGGTGAGGGCAATGGGGCAGGGTAGGAGAGGGTTCTGGAGGAGGGATGAAATAAAACTCAGGGATCTGTCAGAAAAGAAAGCAGTAATGGGGTCACGCAGGTGGTATCTCCAGTTGTGGAAAGGGACAAAGGTACCGGAGCCATCAGTTAGGAAAGTCTGATGCTGAGGCTGCACGGGTGGGATGCGTGGGGGTCTGAGCCAGGGAGGGGCCCGCACCACAGCCCCGCAGAGCTAATGCTAGACCGGGAGAAATGCCTCAAAAGGATCGTGGAGGGGAACAGAATCCTAGGTGAGAAAGAGAAAGAATGACAGAGAAGGCTACAGGCTGATGAAAGGAAGGGCTTGATCCTTGTGAGTTACACTGCTTGAATGGCCAATCCTCGCATGCAGTTCACGCAGCGTCTTTCAAAGACTCAAACCAAACCTGACACACTTAGATTTCTCTAACTCTGCATTCATCCATTTTCAGAACACACTGCAGTAACACCTGCAGCGCTGCAGTCCTCCTTGCTCATCGAGCCATCCCCAGTGCCATCCCAGCCCCTGGGAGGCACCCACATACCCACCCATTCCAGTGCCCTCCTTCTAAACCCTATTGGCACCGTTGCCAAGTGAATTCCTTCCCTGCCGCTCAGACTGACCACTCCATGCATTCCCATGAGATTTCTTCTCCCCCGTCATTTCCACGGCTGTGTCTCCGTTAAATGGAGATAAAACAGTAATGTGCCACACAGCATTGTTGTGAGGGTTAAATGAATTAATACATGCAAAAGGACTTCTAAGTCCTTTGCCTGGGATATTGTGAAAGCTCAAAAAATGTAACCGTTATTAAAATAATTTCCCATTTATAAATAAAATGCATGTCCTGAACACTTTCATTCCTCATCTCTTACTTAGACCCTAATTTGGAGGAGCCAGTTTTCTTCTGCTTGAAACATCAATGCCAAATGACTGAGGTTAATGACATGCTGCATAACTGATACCTCCTCAAGCAGCCCCTTCTCCAATTCCCAGGTGCCGTATGGTGTCATCACAAGCATCCTTGATTTGACAGTCCTTTTCCTTGACAGTAATTTGCTGTGTCTACTCATCTTTGCATATCCACAGTACCTAGCATGTGCTTTACACACAAAAGGTAGTTAGTGAATGCTGAATGTTATTCCCCTGCTCTCTCACCTTAGCTTATCTTCCTTACCTGTTATCTCCTCAACCTCTCCGTACACCACAAAGCCATGTGACAAGGACATAAATGCCATACATTCTTAAAGTTATTTGTAGTAATCATGTCTATTATGTCAGATTCTTTGGACAAGGTACTCTAAAAGGCATTGGAGGAAATAATCCCAAATTGATCAGACAAGAAAGGCATGGACCATATAGTGACTTGTCTTCTCTAGGTTTATAATTTAAAAATAATTTCATGTCAGGAAGGCACATAACTATGTTTATAAGGATTCCCAAAATATGTAGGTATAACAGTGAGACAATGTCTGTTAACATATTAATAAACAATAAAAACGCATTATATCACCAATAGCCCTATCTAATAACCTAGTCCTAACACCACTTTTATTTTCACCAAAAATGATCCATGAGCTTTTTCACATTGAGAACCACCAATGAGAGCTCTGAAACAGTTACTTTGCACTTAGTCTAAATTTCTGTTCACTCTAATAATTTTAAAATAATGCAGAGAGCCTCAAGAATTCAGAAAACTTGAATAAAGATGGCTAAAGACATGGAAATAAACCCTTTGATCAACAGTGCAAGAAACTGGAGTTGCTACGTCTAGATAGGAGGGGCAGAAAGATGATGAGAGTTTGTCTTTAAGTTCATGAAGAGTTGTTATGAATGATGTAGTATTCATTTGCTATTCATGCCCACAGTAGACAGCACAGGAACAAATAAATTACATCAGGAAAGATTTCAATTAGACATAAGAAAGAACCTCCCAGCTGACTAATTACTAGGATAAACTCCTTGAGGGAGGCTGTCTTTCTCCATCTCTGGAGTGTTTCAAGGAGACAATAAACAACTCTCTACCTTGGCGGGCTTTGGTCATCACCTAGCTACCAGCACAATGACTTCTAGAGGTCTCTTCCAACTATTTGATTTGATGACTCTCTCACAGTGTTTACTGGTATCTCATTGATCACAGAAATACATTGGAACTGGCAAAAGGCTGAGGATCAATAGGGCTGAGGAAAGCAGGGGATTAGTGGTAGAATTAAGTACTAAATAGACATGAGAGGTGCTATTCTTCTATCCGATCATATTCTATCTCTGTTAAGATCAAAAGAAAAATTCATAAACTCATACTTTCCCAGTGGGAGACTAAATGGTTAGAAATGAAATAAAGTATCTTCCAGCAACCGAAGCAGAACTCAATCAGCACAGAAAATAAAAAGGTCAAAGTAGACTCACTATTTAATCATATTTTCCAGTACACCAACGTGCCTCCCACAGACGTGAGGCCCTGGCTTTGTGCTATATTGCTGTGTAGACAGCACTAGTGCCCACGGAAGTCTCACATATTTCCTCCTCTAGCCTGAGCTCGGAATTCCCAACCTCCCCATGTCTTGCCGTCAAAGTCCTTACCACCTTTACGGCCCTAGCTCAGGCGCCACTTTCTCTATGAAGATTCACCCAATCCGCTGAGCTGGAATGTCATAACGCTGTGATACCTGCTTGCCTCAGCTCCACGGCTACGGAGACAAAAGACTAGCAAAGTCAACTACCCTAGGGGACCTTTTGGCCTGCCTTGTCCCATGGCCTCTTCCCAGGCTAGAGAGCTCCCACAGCTCCCTTCTCTCCATTTGATGCAGTCTCCCAGACACAGTCTCCTTTCCCCCTCCAACCCCCTCAGGAACTGCCACCCCATTCACTATCTCCTGTAAAACCTCTTCCCCAACCCTGGCTATGGAGCGGAAATCAGTCCCTCCAACTCTTCACTTCCTGCTCCGTGTGAGGGCCACAAGTAGATTCCTTTCTGTTTCAAGGTCTTACGTTAATCTCTTAATCTATGGACATAGAGGTAAGTGAGGATGAAATTTAAAAACATAAGATTATCATAAAAATGAAAATGTTTTTACAGCCTTGGGTTGGCTCCTTAGCCTTAATTCCCTTCTGAGATGGTAAATGAAAGTGTTACTTTGCTTTCATTCCTGAATTAAGAACCTACCAAATGTCAATTTTGTCACCTATCACCCCAGTAAGAAGACTGTGTAGTCCCTTTTTCACCCCAGGGATTCATTCAGGGGAGAACTGCAGATCTACCCTAGCGTCAGGTAGCATCTCATATCGCATAGGGGACAACACCCAAGTTAAGTAGGTCTCCTCACACTCCCTAAAGGACATACGGTGAAAGATAGCCTGCAATTGTGGTGAAGAAGCTTCTAATCCCCTGTCCATATTTCATTACTACATCTTCTCCCTGAATTCAACAGCTACCTGCCAACACAGAGCTGAAGATACTCAGAGAGATTTGTCCATTGGCTATACATTTATATAGTTTCTGAGACATTATTTTCCCATGGTCTTTGGAATGCTGTGAGTAGCTACAGAAGAGTCAAATGGTGTTGCATCAATGAGCGATTAAATCAAGGCCATCAAGACATATTTTGGGAACACTTACAAATCTCTCGCATCAGTGCACAGCAGTCACAAAGTCTGAAATTTTCCCTGAGCACCTATTCGGTGCAGGACTTGAGAAGGGTGGGGAAGGTGAGGATGCATAGAACATGGCTGCAAGGTGGACAACAAGACTGAAAATTTGATAGATTGATTTGAAAGATTGATATTTCTGTTCAATGCCTGAAAAGAAGAAATGAAAGAGATAAAGCCTTTTGGTTGAGAGGAGATGCGCTGAGAGCCTGTAACAAGTAAATTATTCAGCAAGGTCACAGGGCAACAGTGGGTGAGAGAAACAGGCTTCTAGCTTTCCCACCAAGTTCTGGTAGGGAGTTGCTGTGATGCGTAGACCAAAACTGAAGTTTCAAGCCAGGCCAGAAGCCTGATGGACCTGGTGTTTTGGTCTTCGGGGCCCAAGGGAGTCCCGGGCAGTGAGGCAAAGGAGGCTGTGACTCAGCAGGCATGGAGCTTGACGAGCTCAGGCCAGCTGTACTGGACCGAAAGGTCAACAGCAGTAAAACGCATGAGGTTGCCAATTCACCATTGCCCATTGGCATTGGTTTTGGAACCTAGCTGGCAATTATCAGATTCTTTTTGACAGGCTGGGGAATGAGAAGAGGCTATCTCCTCTCTTTCCTCCAGAATGAAAACTTCCCTTAGTTTGTACTCTGTCACACTTAAAACAGCTCTGTGGGAGCAGGCACTATTATTTCCATTTTACAGGGAGAACTGGGTTTAACCTGAGAGAGATTAAGGAAAGTCAGCTAGAAAGCCCATCTCACTTCAAAACCTATGATCTTCTCCCTTTTCCATTTGAAGATCAATTTCCTTAATAGAGAAGATGAAATGAAAATAGGAGTAGACTATTTCTGCTTTCATTTGTTTACATAAAACCAACTGCCCCATGAAATAAGCCTATCCTTTGGTTATTCTTCTTGCTCCACATTTTAAAAGATATCTTTATTATCTCTGCATTTGAAAAGAAGTGGAGAGGAAATATTGAATTTGTATTTTTTTGAGAACTTACTATGTGCTAAATACTTTACATATTTTATTTCTCCCAATAAAATATTAATATTATTTTCCTATTACATACAAGAAAACAACTGATACAAACACAGATATGCTCAGTGTATAGTAATGTATTCTTCTTTGTTTATTGGCTTCTTTTTCATTTATTCAAAAATATTTATTGATGCTATAAATCTGATAAAGGGCTGATAACCAGAATCTACTTAGAACTCAGGAAAATCAATAAGAAAAAATCAAACAACCCTACCAAAAAGTGGGAAAAGGACATGAGCAGAAACTTTTCTAAAGAAGACAGAATAATGGCCCAAAAACATATGAAAAAATGCTCAACATCTCTAATCATCAGGGAAATGCAAATCAAAACAACTTGAGGTTTTAAGCGGAGGATAAATAATTACAGTGATTATACATTTGTATTATTTTCATTTATGAATCAAATGAAATGAGAACAAAGGATGCTTTGACTTATTGTTTTCTTTCAGGATAACTGTTTATTCAACTAAGAAATATTTATTTAGCATCTTCTATATGTTAGATACACTGCCAGGTATTGGAAATAAAATAATTAATTTAAAAAAAAAGGAAGAATGAGAAACACAGTCCTTGTCCTCATGGAGTTGCCATCCATAAACGAAAAATAAAAAAGTTGAACTTAGGGTTTGGCTACATAGCTAAAGAAATAAGTTAGAAATTCTGCAGTAAAGGATTTTTACCTGCTACACATACATTGAATATTTCCAATGAGAAACAATATTTTATCAGATTGGAAAGAATAAAAACTTGAACTTTTGCTTCAATTTAAAAAATGAGGAAGAAGGACTTCTTGTCATCACAGAATGAAGAGGTAGACAAATCCTCTCTGCACAAAATAAGCAAAGAAACACACTGGATTAATTGTTAAAAACACCATTTTAAGACTATAGAGATTTACAAAAGTCAGGCAATAAGTTGATATTTATTCTTGAAAAACTGCTACAGCCTTAGGTAAAAACAGCAAGAGTTTGTGGCTTTCTTGCCTGGGGATGTTCCCATTCCAGTCTCTGTCAATGAGAACTGTAGTGTTACCAATGAGAGGCTTTCTGCAAAGCCAGAAGCTTAGCTGCTGGAGGAGACAGACTCAATTTGGGGTAGGGGAAAAAAAAAAAACCCTTGCTTTGTCAGTTAAAAGTGACAAACTGAGTAGAAAATGAATGAGGAAAGCCTATAGTTGTGATAGTCCAAGACTGTAATCCAGTTGGGAAGTCAGGTGATCCTGCCAAAACTTTAATGAGATCACATAAAGAGAGAGTCATAGAAGGGCTAAGGTAAGATTTTGACAAGTTCCTGACTTGGACACTATGCACTTGCATGGTAGAGACCTGAGAGAGCCCAGCAAAAAGTAAAAATCAAGACAGATTTGAGAACCAGCAACAACTTTGAATGTATTCTGCATTCTATATACAGATCAATTGTCAGAGGTGTTGAGTATAACCACTAAATCACTGGCTGACCACTAAGCTATAGAGACACAAGAGGAAACTTCAGAAAGCCAAGCTAAAAAAAATAAATAAAATTAAAAACTGACAAATTCTGCAGTATAAGTCCTGGTGAGTTACTAAAAAAAAAAGGAAGGAAGAAAAACAACACCACTCTAAAAAATAATAATAACAAATCTGGGGTTGCTGCAATGCATTAACTAAAATGTTCAGTTTTTAACCCAAAATTATAAGACATGCAAAGAAACAGGAGAATGTGCCCATTCTCAGGAAAAAAAATCTATCAGTAGAAACTGTGTCTGAGTGGTCTCTATATTGTATTTCAGAAACAAAGATTGAAAAACAGCTATTATAATATGTTCAGAGAATTAAAGGAAACTATGCTTACGGAATTAAAGGGAAATATAATGAAAATTATTCCACAAAGAGCAAATCTCAACAGAGAAATAAAAATTATTTTTTAAATGGAAATTCTAATACTTGAAAAATGCACTAATATAAATTTTAAAAAAAAGTGACTAGATGAGCTGAACAGCAGATCTGAGGTGACAGAAGGGATCGGCGAACACAAAAAGGATCAATGGGAATTGCACGTTATGAAGAACAAAGAGGAAAGAGATGGAAGGAAAATGAACAGATCCTCAGAGACCTATGGGCCAACACCAAACAGAAAAATACAGGTAATGACGATCCTTTCTAGAAAGGAAAGAAATAAATCCTTGGGGCTCTCCAGAGTACAGTTCTATGGCAATAATTGCTCTGAAAGAACCACCTCGGTATATTTCTGATTATTTTGAAGATGGTATCAGATAGTCCCAGATCATTGGGAAATATTTTGCCCACAAAAAAGGAAAACCCAAAATGGAAAAACGCACAAGTTGATTGCTTTCCTAAGACAAACCTGGGAACAGATGAAAACTATTTTCTCCAAAAGCATGGTTTTGCTTCTAAATCCGAACTCTTGAGATACAATAATCACTTTTGGCTACCTACATTTACACTAGCCATGTTTCAAGAGCTCAGCAACCCCATGTTGGTAGTGGCTACCACACTGAACAGCATATACAAAAAACATTTCCATCATCATAAAAGTGTATTGCAAACTAATGGACAGGACTGTTCTGGCTTTTATCCTTAAATATCAATTTATGAGTCATGGAATCATTCAAATAAAAATGTAATTCATTTTTCCTTGCTGTCTTCAATCCTGTTATATTCTGTATTGGTACAGTCAATTCAAAAGTGCTGTATAATGTATAAAGATCTTTTTTGTGAGAATGTCCAAAACCAAACCTGAATCCTTATTTGCAAAAGGGGATTGTTCTACACAATCAGTTCTGAAAGAGATTGCAAACTGTGGCTTGTTAGTTTTTGTGGTGATCTTTAAATGTTCACCAGTTTTGCCAGTGCTCTTCCTTCCACCTCCTTTAATTAAGTTAAGCCCTGTGTCTTGCTTTGGTCTTTGAAATGTGAGCAAATTTGATGTGTGTCTTTCCATGAGGAAGACTTCAACTGCTGGAGCATGATTTGCCATGTTACTTTCATTCTGCCACATTAACTGACAAGGTTTCAGAGGCTGAAAGCTTTGTGAGATTGGGTCCCCGAAGGAAAACAATGAAAAGCAGAGGAGAGAACATACAGGATGGACATGTAAATGTGTAGGTAGAATGAGTGAGAAATAACTGTTATTTGTATTAATCGGCTTTTGTTAGAAAAAGGTGTGGGAACAAACAACCCCCAGATTGTAGTGGTTTACAATAACAATAATTTATTTCTCTCTCATGACACATGATGGTTATGGGGCAGCCATAGTTCCGAATCTCTATTCTACATGTGTTTCCCATCCTGGGATGCAAACTTAGAAAGCAGCCCCTGTCTTGACCTAATGCTGAAGAGAAAAGAACCAGAGGGAAACCACGCAATGGCCATTAAAGTGTCTGCTTGAAGGTGATATATATCATACCCATTCAAGTTCCATTGTCAAAGGCAAAACAAATGGCCTAGCCTCGTGGCAATGGGGTGGGGATGTACATTGTTCCACAAGGAGGCACTACAAGAACCAATGGAGGTGTGTGATTTTCTGACAAGAAGGAAAGCAAATAATTGGAAATAATAATATAATCTACCTCATTACTTTAAGCTACTAAGTTTATTTCTTCATTGTAACATAGCTCATCCTTTCTAATGTAAATTATTAAATATGTCAGAAAGCATCTATGAATTTATCAATTAGAAGCTTTTTATTAATTACCTAAAAAACAGAAAAAAAACAGAAAAAAACAGAAAACTTTCCAAATTTGATAAAAAAAATTAATCTATAGATCCAAGAATATTAGTGAACCTCAAGAATAATAAACACAAAGATCTACACGTAGGCATGTCATAGTCAAACTGGTCAAAGATGAAGACAATCTTGAAAGCAGAAAGAAGAAAACAATTCATATGCTCATATACAAGGAAATAACATGATTGAAGATTAACTCATCCTCAGAAACAATTGAGAATGGAAGGCAGTGGGATGACGTAGTTAGAATGCTGAAAGGAAAAAAAAAAGCCAATCAAGAATTATCAACATTTTATTATTATTTTTAGAGACTGGATCTCACTCTGTCATCCAGGCTGGAGTACAGTGGTGTGATCATAGCTCACTGCAGCCTTGAACTCCTGGGCTCAAGTGATCCTCCAGCTTCAGCCTCCCAAAGTGCTGGGATTACAAATGTGAGCTACCGTACCTGGCCTAACTAAGAATTATATATCCAGCAAAACTATTGATAAAAAATGAAACTAAAATAAACTAAACTAATAAACTAAAATGTCATTCCCAGATAAATAAAACTGAGAGAATTTGTTGCTGGCAAACCCTAATCTAAAAGAAAAATTACAGAAAGCCCTTCAAGCTGAAAGCAAATTACAGCAGACAGTAAGTCAAATCTAAAAGAATGAATGCAAAGCAGGGGAAATGGTAAATATGTAAGTAAATACAGAAGGAGGGAGGGAAATGGGGAGAGAGAGAGAGAGAAATTAAATTTCTCCTTGATTCTCTGCATTTTTCAAAGACAGAAAATTTTTTATATTTTCTTCCTGGGATTTTAATCTTGTTCACAGTGACGGTAAAACTAGGAATGGTTGATTCACTTTGGTAACAGTGCTTTTTGGAGAGTCATTGGTTTCCACATGCTAGACTCCTAAAGCTGCCTTAATTGATGGCTTAGTATTTCCTTTGGTCCTATGAGCCGCCCATGTTCATTCAAGAAATTCCTTTTGTGCCTATGTTAACTTAAAAATTTGTGTTGCAATTAAAGGCAGTAATATATTTATTTCTCAAGAAATGATAGTGGCTATTTATTAATTATTTTATTCATTAATTCATTATATTTGTTAAGCAACCACTGTGCTAGTTTCTGGAATTAGCAAAAAAGACAAAACATGTTTGTGCTTTTATGGAACTAACCATTATCCATATGGTCAAAAATTAAGCAAAAAATACTACTTTTTCAATTAAAAACTTGATACAATCTACAAAGGACAAGATATTTTTGAGAATATAAAATGGGGCACTTAATATGAACATCAGAGAAGACTTCTATGACATTTAAGTTGAGACTGGAGGATGTTTAATCAGAATCTTTTCCCAGGTTATAAGATTACAGAATAATTAACTAAAGTAGCTTGTCTTTTAATTGCTTATATCTGTACCTCATACCCAAACCCGAGAAACATTCTGTGAAGAACCACAGCACATTTTTTCTTCATCTATTTTCTACTCATAAAATAAAAAACCAGTTTATATAAAGCTGATTTCTCCCCAGTCCCTAGAGAAGGGCTTACAGCATATTTACATTGTGGAAACATTCGATGCTATTGATCTGTGGATAGGAGCCTAGTTGGAATCTCTCTTCATAAAAGTTTTCTCCTTCTATATCTTAGTAATTGTCAGGGAGAAAAATGACATGACTGCAGATAATCAACATGCCATCCATTTAAAAACAAACTGCATGCCTGAAAGCCACAAAAGAAGGTCAGATGAATAGCCTCAGAGTCATGTTGCCAACATTCTCTACTACTTGAATATTTAGGCCATTATTTTTAATTGCATCTCTAGATACAAAGTCGATCAGCAGGCCATATTTTCAAAGTAATGCTTAGCACTTAAGATTGTATGGTGTGAGCTATGAACAGTTTAACAAGTCCAGACTTCAAGCAACATATACTTTTTTATAAAGCATGTAGTATTTTAGTAGAAAATAATATAACAGTTGCACAATAGCAAAAGATTACTGTTTTCCAAATCTATGCAATACTTTCAGTGGGTACAGTAAAGATGTACTCTCTCATAAATTATTTGTAAAATGTATTTTATCTCAGATAGATATATGACATACAAGATACATCAAAGAAAAAGTGTATTTGTTATGAGAGAAAATATATTTTGGTAAATGTAAATGTTTTAGCTACAAAAAATGACAACTGTTAAAAGTATAATAATCCGTGATTTTTAAAAAGTATTGTCTTTTGCAAACAAAAAGCCGTATGTATGTTGATTTAATAATCGTTGTTTAAAAAATATTAAGCAATTGTGCAAATAGATTAGGAGTAAGATTTTTCAATCATGACTACAGGTAAGTTTGGAGTCAACACAAGACCAGTTCTCATCAAACTTTGTTGTGAACATCAAAACTTCTATTTATCATTATGGAGATATCAGGCTAAGTAGAAAATAAGAAATAATAATATTTATTTTGTTTACATTTATATATGCAATACATAAGTATATATTTATTATAATTTATTGTTATAAGAAAAATAAGTTAAAGAAGACTCAAGATAGCCTTTATTTGTAGAAGTGTTAGTTGCGTATATAGAAAATTCTATAGGCAAATTATTAGAATTAATTAAAAAACTTAGAAAAGTTACTAGATATGAGATTAATATGTGAAAATCAATTGCATTCCTACAAATCATCAAAAAATTTACAAAATATCATTTTAAAAGATATTATTTAATAACAACATTAAATAGTAAGAATAAATATATGCATGACTTTAAAAAGAATATTATGAAACTTTATTGAAATCAATAAAGAAGGATTAAATATTTGTAGAGCTACCATGCTTAAATATCCAATGGCTCAATATTATGAAGATACTAAAATTTATATGTAAGAATAAAGAATCAGACTATGTAAAGTAATTCCTGAAGAAAATGAGTAAGGTAGTGGGACTTATCTTACCATAGATATGAAGATTTAGAATAAAGCCACACTAACTAATACTGTGCCATTTTTTGCAGCCATAAAACTTTGTTTACAAAAATATATCCTTTTTCATAATAAATATACTTTCTTCTTTGCTATATTTTATATTATGTATCTCTGAGATAAGAAACATATTATAAACAATTTACAATACAGTCCTTCTTTACTATATCCACTGAAAGTATTACATAGATTTGGAAATGAATAATAGTTTGCTAGTTTTCAAATGTTATATTATTTGCCATTAAAAATACTGTATATTATAAAAAGCAAGGATCATTTCCAGAAGGAAAAAAAAACTACATATTTTGTAAAAAGCTAACACAGAGGTAGCAGTATAGAAATCAAGAAATAGTAACAGAAAAAAATATCATATCCCAGAAGAACAAAATATATGAGTTTTAATGTATGACAAAAGTGGCATTGTAAATCAGTGGCTGGTAGAATGGAGAATTCAATAATTGAGATGGGATTATCCACATGGAAAAAATATAAAATAAATTTTAATTACCACTCCATAGACTACACAAATTCTGTGTCAGGCTTTGTAAACAGACAAGTAGGCTAAGCTGAATTATGTTTCCCAGAATTCCCTTCTCTATAGGTTTCTGGTGGTTAGGTGTGGCCACCAAAGAAATTTGCTTGTGCTTTGAAAGGAAGAAGAGAACAGTAGTCGTATTTACACTCTGAAGGTTAATGTAGGTCAGGTCTCTTGTGGCTCATGCACATTTTTTGCAGTCTACTGGCCAACCTAGATGGCATAAGCAGTAGCTGAGTCCACGGGTCCTCCAGCTCCCATGGAAAATCTTCCATTGCCTTTTCCACATCCTGGGTCAGGTGCTTTGTAGCTCTGTCACAAGAGTGGTAGCCAGCATCTCCTGTAGATCATCCTTAGCTCCAAGACTGGTGGCTTGGACATGAGGAAAGGCTATTGCTGACCCAATACGAAAGGAAGGCAGAGTACAGCTTGTTCCTCGTGGTTCCAATGATGCCAACTCCCCACTTTCATATCCGCCCTTCCTTTCCTACTGCTTTCCCTGTGACTTTAGGCTTAGCATCAGATGCAGAAGAAACAGCAGGACTGAGACTGTTTTACCAGATCCCACAGTGCCAAAACATCAAGTCAAATCTCTTATTCGACATCATTCCTAGTGGTTCTTCTTGTCTGATTGTATTGACTGATACATCGCCTTAATGTGATAGACAAATCTATAAAAAACTACTAAAGGGTAGTATCGGGAATATTTTTGTGACTTTACTAGAGAAACTTTTTAAAACAAGATACAAATCCATAGAAAAAGTTATTGACAAATTCAGTAATATTATTGTTTTAAAATTTTTATAAGTCAAAAGATACTATTTAAAAATGAAAAGACAAGTCCCAGACTTGGGAAAAGCTATTTGCAACACATACAACAGAAAAGCGATCATTATATAAAATATATAAAAAAAAACACTCCTACAAATCAACCCAATAAAAAATGGTAAAAAGAAATACATGAATAATTTACCAAAGTTTTATCTCAAATGGCCAATAAGCCTATTAAAAGATGATTTATTTCAGCGGTAATCAGAGAAATGTCAATTAAAACACACTAAAATACTTTCATACTTATTACATTGGCAAAAATTATGAACTCTGATAATGTTAAGTGTTGGAAAATATCTGGATAAAAGGCAACACTTATTCACTGTCACCAGGAATGCAAACTCACACAGCTTGAAAAAAAATTTGACAGTTACTAATAAATTTGAAGGTGTAAATACCAGCAAACCATCCTTACCTAGGTATACACTGTAGATAAACTCTTGCTTGTGTAAACAACAAGACATATATTTTTTTAAAGGTGAGTTCTCAGCAGGATCGTTTATAATAGCAAATATTGGAAACTAATTTTCCATTAAGATGAAATAGATAAATGTATTAAATTTACATAATGCTAAGCAACGGTAAAAATCAATGAGCCAAAGTTACATGAATCAATATGTGTGAATTTGATAAACATAATGTGAAATGGATAAAGCTAGAGAACAATACTTGAAGAATGATGTCATTTATATGTAAGTAAAGCCATATAAAACAATATTATATACATACTATATATTTAAGGAGATATACATAGGTTAAAAAATGTATATACATAGAAATGATAAACACCGAACTCAAGATAGTAAATATCTTGGTGGGAGAGGAAGTGAGTTGTAGAGAAGATCGCAGGGAGCTTCAACACTATCAGTGATGTTTCATTTCTTAAGCTGAAAGAGCCTCTGCAGAAGCTGGAGGTATGCTCCCCTCACCTGAGGATGCCTAAAAGACTCCCACATCCACTGCAGAACTGGCCAACCAATGAAGCTGCTGTCTCTGCCACAATCAAGTTACCGCTGAATCACAAAGCCGCCCCCACAACTGCCAGCTCCGGATAGACACTGCCAGAAATATATAAAACGCTTTAATGTGTATTTACAGCACCACGATTAGGAAGCACTAAATCAGGACGTTGCCACCACAGCCATTGACTCCAGAACCATGAAGCCTCTGCCACAACCTGTTCCAGCAAATGGATGCCCTGAGCCCTACGTCTTTCTCCACCTAACTCAGTTCTGAATCAAAGCTTCGCACACGTGCATTCGGTTGAGGGAGCCTGCATCACATTTCTGTGCCCTGGCCAAAAGAAAGCCTATAAAATGTAGGTTTATTCTTTTCTTCTCAGAAAAATGAGGATAAGAATGAGGAACTCTTACGAGGAAAGGGTATTCAAAACATTTGAAGCAGACTAAAATGGCATATGTCTATTAAAATGAGAGACAGGGAAATTTCAACTTTGTACCTGTATCCTTCTGCGCTATTTGTATGTTTTTTACCGCAAGCATGCTTTTTTACTATGTCACAGAAATTACTGGTTGTCTCTCGATATGTAGCTGATCTACCTCCTCATTGACAGAAAGAGAACCTAGCCAATGAGTTATAAACAGAACTTTTGTGTGAAAATTCCAAGAAGTCTTTTTAAAGGAAAAGGATAGGCCGTTCTTGGTCCCTTCATTTGTCCTACTTGCTGGAATGTAAATATAATGACTGATTTAATCCACCACTTTAAAATCGTAGTCAATATGCTAAAGATAGTAGGCAAGCTAGAAAGAATCTAAATCTTTTCTGAAAGTGGAGCTAAGCCTAGAACTATCCAATTGTACATGTTTACACAAGAGAAAGATAAATGTCTATCTTGTTTAAGCCACTTTTGGAGTGGGTGGAGGTGGGGTTCATTGTTACTGGCAGCCTAACCTGATTCTAACTGATATTGAAAATAGAGTCATTATTTTAAAATCCACTTAAAAATTAATCTTAAGTAAGGGCAGGTAAATAGACAAATATTTGAAACCTTAGCATAAAGGATTTTGCCCTTTTATAAGTCCCTATAGCAAAATTCACATGGGAATTTACCTAATCTTTAGGAGGAGTTGATCAGAATATAAGCTTCACTCCTTTCCAAATAGTTATGTTGTCTTCTGTTTAACTTATCAATTTTCTCAATATTATTCTTATAAATTCTACTCTGAAACTGAAACTAAGGTTTAGAGGATTCTGTCAAATGCTAACAATGGTGCACTGATTAGTTCTCAGTCCTTAATTTTACTTTCCTCTTAATATGTCTATAAATTAATTTATATTATTATATTTTACATATGTTTAGTTTATTGATTTAATTATTAGTATAGAATAAATTAATTTAAAAAAAATAATGCAAATCTTCCTTGTGCTAGGCACTGGGTTAGGTGCTACATACGCAATGATGACTACTAAAGTCCTGTCCAGAGGATGAACTCACAGTTTAATGAGAGAAAATAGGCAGAAAAAACCTTCAACATACATCGTGATAAGTGTTACAATATGCTATTATTAAGACACTAAATTTTTAATTGAGGAATCACATCCTACTAATAGCTGATTTACCTTTAGTGTTCTCATTCTGACTTTCACCTCTTTTTAAAAAATTTCTTGAAGTTGTACCTATTTACCGGTACATTATAACTATATATCCTTGTACTGAGCCTTAGATATGCTATCATTTCGGATGAACAATTTATAGTCAGTGTTTTTAAAATATCGAAGTTATGAACTCTATTCCTACCTTTTAAGTAGAGCAACTTTTCCCTAGATTTTTAATCATCTGAAAACTTATCTCTAATAACCAGGTAAAATAATATTTTCAAACAGATACTGATAAGTATCAAAAGTTGTCCATTTTCTACCCATTGACTACATTTAAAGCATGTCCTTTAGATTAGCTAAAAATAATTGCTCCTGTCTTTTACTTATTTATAATTGTCTTGTAAACTACAAACTCACATTTTAGAAGAATGCTTTCTAAGCCATTAACCTTTAGTTTGTGAATGAGAATATGATATGAGACAGAATCAAATATTCCTAAAAACAAGATATTTCGCATGTATCATTTCTTCTTTGTCAGGATTATTACTTTATTACTATGCAAAATAACTTTGCATCTGAAAATTGATGATCTGAGTAATGTGTTATAGTATTTTCTAAGGTATCAAAGTCTTTGGTCTTAGAACCAATCTCCAGCCTTATTTTTTAAAATGTAGTATAAGATTAATAAACATACAATCACTAGGAAATTTGGCGGGCCATTATGAGAATTAACAGAGTACTGAGGAAGCCAAAGTACTTTAGAAGACTTGGAGTGTGTAAGCACAGCATGCCTGACTACGAGCACAGACATATATCTCTTATTCAATAAGCCAGTAAAATGCATTATATTTTTAAAGGCCAGATGCTTGGGGGCAAAACAAATGGCAAGCATAAAAGGGCTAAGCCAGCAGATACAATCACATAATGAAAAAAGTTTAGGGAAAGAAGTAGAACGTCAACTGTGTGGCTATCAATAAAAGCATAATATTGACACACTATTTCTTTGGGAGGCAGCGAGAAGATTTCAGGAGAAGTGGCAGGCTAAGAAAGCCTGGATCCCGGGAGACTCAAAGCAGCTGCATTCTAAATGCATCAGAGCTGATGAAGTATACCCTCAGGTAGCCTAGCAAATAATGAATTACAATCATCTAACAGAGGCTAAAAATAAGGAATCAACCCAATTTCCCCATCTTTCCTATTGAGCCTAATGCTGGCGGCATTCTGCAAGAAGAAAGAACTGTACTACTCAGAATACTTTTCAATTCTCAAAGAATTCTATTATAATAGGTCTTTACATATTTGTGTGACTTTAAATATCTTTAAAACAGTCTGGGTACGTGATTAGAGTTTAAAAAACAAGCAGTGCTATCCAATAATGTTGAAAGAAAAACATAAGATGTTGTCAGTCATTCTCTTTTTGCTAATTCCCTTGGAAGATGTGGGTTGGAGTATTTCTATGACTAGTCAAGGTCATTTATGAAAATACATGATGGGCATTCATTACATATACTATTTAGTAATTGGGTTTACTTAACAGCATACATTCATTCAATACACAGTCATGGAGCCTCTCTGTCAAATACTATGCTATGTTCTGTGGGGGAGCGAAGTTGTGAGGGACACTAGGGACCCTGTGCTAAGAAAGCTTATTGTACGATGCACGCGATTACATGACTAACTAGATTACAATACAGAACAAGACGAATGCCATTAGAAAGGGACAGCAAAAGTGTTATGGGGGTTCAGATGGTGAGAAAAGGAACAATAACATCTATTCATTCACTGGACAAATATTTCCTCAAAGACTCTTCCAGGCATTGGGGATAGATTAGTAAACAAGATCAACAAGGACCCAATCCTTTTTTTTAAACAAATGTCAGCACACTTTATCTTTATGAGAACCTGGCAAAGAAGTACTATTATGAGAGTGACTATTTCACTGTTTGGAGTATAAACGATGGCACCCCAGTAGTGTCCAAAGTACCTGGTTTAGAAGAGCAAAAGATTCAGTCTCTGTACTCTTGTTCCTTCTAGAATATAGCTCAAAGGGCTAACGTATATCAAAGAACCAGTCCTATTTGTTTTTACTTTTTGGCTGGGGTAGAATTTAAAAGCTCCAGGTAGGAGAGAGTTCTCTAGGACTGATATCAGATGTTGCTGCACAAAACTATTCCATAACAATACTCCTCAAGGTGACCGCCAGGAATGAATAGAACGATGGCTTATGTTAGAAATAAAGAGCCAAACGAAAACAGTGAAACAACCTCTCAATTAGGTCCTGAGTGTCTGAATACTTCACCTTAGTCTTCTTCAATAAGCGATATCCCACTTCTATACAATAAAAATGTATGGTTCTGAATGATAGCACTGGGGTATAGAAATCATAAAAACTGATTCAATTATGTGCATTATACTAGATTTTTTCAGGCAGAAAAGATTATTAGATTTTAGGAATATTTTCAGCAATGAGAATTAAATCAAAATTTATTTTCTGGCTAGACCAGGGAAGTAAGTTAATTAAAATATCTAATTTCATGATCATTCTGGGTAAACTGGTAGCAATTAAGAGATTTAAAAGACTATTCATATTGATAACAATATTGTATTTTTCCAATATAATCTTTCAGATTTTGAATGACATCTTCCCTACAACATGTCTTTAGTGGCACAAATACTGATTTGTACTTTACTGAGCACATACCAA
Organism: Avahi laniger; assembly: GCA_963575035.1. Classification (NCBI taxonomy): domain Eukaryota; kingdom Metazoa; phylum Chordata; class Mammalia; order Primates; family Indriidae; genus Avahi; species Avahi laniger. The sequence continues at coordinate 11,718 of CAUYSK010050747.1, read as the reverse complement.
GTGCCCAGTACTAAAATTATTATCTCTGATCGTCACAGTGACTTTATAATGTTACTCTCATTTTAAAGATTAGGAAACTAAAGATCCATAAGAATATTTGAATCCATAATTCAAATAAATTTAATAAAAAGCATTTTCTACATTAATAGTTTTTGACTAATGCTATCCTTCAGTCTCACCTGTGAATTTTCCAAGAATAGCCTGGAACCATGCTGAGAACTGTGAATCAAAGTCTCTGCAATGGAGTCTCCATTTATATTTTGTAAAACCTCTGCTGATAATTCTGACCCAGCTTAAAGGAACAGGATCTGTCAAATAGCAAACTGAATGCAAGATGCTTCAATATCTGAATGAAATGGGAGCTAAAATATAATGGAAGAATTGGAAACATCTGTGTCTCTGAGCCTAAAAGAAATGAGAGGAGAGCAGACACACTCATGGCTTGCACAAATGGGCTTTAGATTGTGACCAACACAACTTTCTTTGATATTAGCCCTTCCAAGGTAAATGTGGTAAATTACTTCTTTCTTCTAATTAAAAGTGAGTGGACACAGAGGGAAATACCATCTCATTAATCCCAACTTCTGGTTGAGGCCTGGGCCAATGCATCTGTAGTATTCATGCTGCCTCACCTGTGCCTAAGCCCTGGCTAGACAGACATGTAAAATTGATTGGTGCAACTAAGCACATATGTGCCCTAATAATTTTTCCTGAATCCTACTAATTAACCAGACTTGGCACATAAGATGAGATTTGTCATTCTAGATCATTTATTTATTCATTCACTTATTCATTGAGCAAACACTTACTGAATGTCTACTATTGTTTTGGAAACAGTCCTCAGTACTGAAACTACAACAAATAATTCATGCACCCTGATATCTGCAAACAGTAAGTGGCAGAAGAACCCTTCTACATATGCCTGGCATCTGTTTCTAGGGTGCTTTTTCAAACACTCATGTTCCCTATATCATAGTTCTTCATTCAAAGTGGTAAAAATAACATTTATCTAAGTCTTTCAACATGTTTGGTGCTGGCTTTTAGTCATTTAATTCTTACAAAAAACCTATAAGGTAAATACCATTATTATCTGTATTTTACAGAGGAACTGAGATTTAGAGAGGATAAGTTGATTGCTAAAGATCACACAGATACCAAGTGACAGAGACTTGAAAGTAGGTCCCTCTGACTTCAAAACTCATGCTTTTAACCACTGCACTTACCCCTTTGACTTCTGTGAGGACAAGCTTTTTAACATCTCTCTAAGTCCTGGAGAGAACTCAAAAAAAAAACTTTTCAGCTTTATAAAATTGGAATAATATTGTTTTGTCAGTAATTGAAAAAAAGGAAGGAAGAAAGGGAGAAACAGAAGGAGGGAGGGAGGGAAACTGATATAAAGAAGCTGAAGTCAGGAGTTCAGTATGAAGACCACTGGAAGTACACACCCACACACTTCTATTCATGTGGAATTTCAGCTCCACCCAGCTGCAGATATATTAAGAAACTATCAACACTTTCTCACTACTGATCTGCAAAATCCAATTATAGGAAGAAACTTGCTACTTTCTCCAACACACACTCTCTTTGGGCCTCTCCCACTCATCAGTTATGACACGATCCAAGTTGAGTCTTCAGCCTCCCTTACATTGGTTGGTTGGTATCTCAGTCTATTTTTCATTGCTATAACAGAATACCACAAACTGGAAAATTTATTAAGAAAATAAATTTATTTCTTGTAGTTCTAGAAGATAGGAAATCCAAGAGCATGGTACCAGCCTCTGGTGAGGACCTTCTTGCTTCATCATAATTTGGCAGAGAGAGAAAGAGCATGCATGTCAGCTCAGGTCCCTCTTCCTCTTCTTATAAAGCCACCAGTCCCATCATGGAGTCTGAACCCTGGCAACCTTATCTAATACGTATTATCTCCCAAAGGCCTTAACGCCAATCGCAACCTTATCTAATATGTATTATCTCCCAAAGGCCCTAACGCCAATCAACATATAAATTTGAAGATTAAGTTTCCACCACATAAAATTTAGGGAACACATTTATACAATAGTAGTTGGTTTGTTGCTTTGGTTGGTTGATTTGCCTTCTAAGTATGATTAGTTAAATTTGGTTTTCTCTCAGTTAAAAAAAACAAAACAAAACTGAAATAACCATTTCGTAGCCTCTCATGGCCCAAGAAGGCTACAGTTAGGGTGATCTCTACCATTGCTATTGCCAATTTCTAATAAATAGGTGAGAGAAATTAACATAGGTAAGTAGATCCAGATCTGTGTTTGCCAATAAGGTTGTTGTTTGTATTCGTGAGTTAAGAGTTCTTAGCAAAGGTCCTAGGAAGGAGAGCAGTAGCAATAGTGTAAGGGGGCAGGGAGAAGAAATGAAGATTCGTGTATTCCCCTTTAGTGCTGAGCACCCTGCAAGGCAAAACAAGTGATGATCAAACTTAAGACAAGAACTTGAAAAGCTGCCTTTAGATTTGTTGTCAGTAGTGAGAATTAAACTTATTTTCTTTTGTCAAAAGTGAAAATATGTTTATGCCAAAAAAATTTCAGCATAAAAAGAGATAAAAGAAAGTTACATCTTTGCATGATTGTGAGAGAAAAAATGTCTTCACTCTTAATCCTTTTGTATGAGGCAAAATTAGATTTTTTTTTCTTTTTTGGTAAGAGTTCTAACCATAATACCTAGAACATTGTGGATGCTCAGTAAATATTTGTAGAATGAATGAATGAATTAAAAGAAATAGGAAAGGAAATTTAACTGAATATTGTGCTAAAATATCATAAAAATCATATCAGAAAACTTCCAAGAACCCATTTTATTATGTCTTCAATTAGTAAGCTGAAAACAAAAAATATGTGATCTTTGGGAAAGAATGCACTTATCTGAACCATGAAATCTTTGCAAAGAGTGAATTTAGTTCAGTTTTTAATGAAACTAATTTGTGAGTGGCTGAGAGGATAAGATTTTTTTCCCTCCTGGATATAAATGACAAAATGTCTTTACCTAATTCTATTTATCTTAGAAGGCCTTCTCCTTTACCTACTAAATAGTCATTTTTTTCAAAACACTATAAAGAAACTCATTGAACCTTAATCAACTATTTAAAGAGTAGCTATTATGTTCTATTCTGTCTTTGTAATTACCAATTACATTATTTTTTTGCAAGGAGAAGAAACACTTCTGGACGTATTTTGATTGACTTTTATGAGGCAGTTCTCTGGAATCTTTAAGTAGCATCTTTCACAAAAGAGTTTCAATTTTGCTTAGTTTATGATAATGATAACATTTACATTTTTAGTTATTAATAGATTTGAATATCTCATTTGTGTTTGGAAAAAAGCCCTAATTTTTTTAAAAAAGAAGAAAATATTAATAAATTCTGTTTTTGTGCAGTTTGAAAACCAGATCTCAGTTAAACATCATTTGCAAGAAAATTGAACGTTATTTAGAAGCTACAAGAGCAAAAATTGCCTTTGCTGCCTTACCTTAGTTTTCCACATTAGAAACAAATATTTGTGTGTTCTTCAGTAAATCCTGTTTCCCTCCTTAACATGTGCATGATAAAACAAGAAAATATGGCATTAATTTATTTTCTTAATTCTGAGGAAAATGAAAAATCCACAGTTCTTTAGAGAGAGGCAGAATGTGATTCTTCAGTGCTCCACCCAATAGTGGCATTTTTGTGGAGTAGAGTTTCTGGAGCACAGCCAGAAAAAAAGAGACATGAGGTGGGGTGGGGGGATGGGGGGAAGGATAGAGAGAACATGGGCATGGGCTAAAACTTTCCAAAATTCCTCTAAAGCATGGAACATTCAAGACAAGGCTTGGGAAGGGTGACAAAGGAGAGGTAATAGCTGATCTTCTCTTCAACTGGGACTACATCCGAATCACAGGAATGATCCTGGAAAAGCAGTATGCCCAGCAATTGTGCAGCCATTCCTACATAGTGCTGGGTGCCTGGGGAACCGGTGACCATTTCAAGGTAGTTCCTGCCTAGGCACTACAATCTTCCCTAGCTGGCTGCTTGGGTTTGCCAACTATTATAAAATTTCTTAAACCTGGAACTTTAGAAATAGTTGATTTGTAGATCTGAAGCAAGAGTTTCTCAACCATGGGAATACATGCTAAAATTTCCCGGGAAATGTTTTGTCACACTACACATACCTGCTCAGTGCACACCCACTTCCTTGAGATTCTGATGCAGCTACCTGGGACACAGTTTTGAGTCACATGTAGAGAATGGTCAAGGGAAGAGAACAGGGTCAGTAACTGGGTTGCACTAATTCTACTCCTTACCTTTGTTAACAATCACACTTCTTAGAGCTGGGCTTTCTCTTTGGCCCATGCCCCTGAGAGCAGACCCTTAGCAACTTTTCTCTGTGGTACACTACACTAAGGCATATGGCTACAGAGTCAGTATCTTCACCTGTGATATTCCGGGAGTTCTGAGGGACTTTTCCCAACTATGTAGCCACAGGTTAATAGTTTCAAAGGTCTCATCTTCTTTTGGTCTTGCTGACCACCTAATCTGAGTCAAAGGTGACCTCATCATTATTATTTCCTCTTTTCAATGTGGTGTGTCTCTGGGATAGAGTAATCCCCCAAACTTCCACAAAATACATATTTTTCCTATACTTTTTGCTTTGCATTCTCTGCATCCTCTTCATTCCACTGCTTCTGATCATTCCTTAAATATAATATTTGCCAGACTTCTATTCTTAACCATCTCCAATATTAGTTCTTCATCTGCCACTTCCCTTAAGAGTTCCAGATCCATGTTACCCAACTGCCTGGTGTTTTTCTCACCCAAATACTATACCAGACAATCAAGCAACATGATCCAACATATGAAAACTTTCTCCAACTAAAACTTTTTTCCCCATTTTTCTTTATTCTGGTCATTATTCCCATATCTCTTGCTAAATTGTCATATCATTGTCTAAGTAGCCAATGCTACTAAGTAGCTAAGTGCTGTTAGATTCTCACTTTCACTCCCCATATTTAATGCTACAATATCCTATAATGTTACCACCCACATTTGCCTCAGTCTTCATTGTCATATCTCTGTCATAGATTAGACTCTTAACATCTTTCTGATGACACCAGGGAAGTTCCATCACCCTCTACCTCTCAGTCTCTGGAGCACACCTGTCTATCTGGTTGGGGGCCATCTCTACCTCTTTCCTCGTCCAGCTCTTTTTTTTGGGGGGTTTTGTAGCAGAATTACTTGAGCAATGTTCCTATCAGTCTTACCACCTAGCCCTCTCCTTCCCAGGGAGCACGTGTGCCTCTAGGCAGCACTACTTTGAGAATAGTTTCAAGTACAACTTCCTGTTGAACCAGATCTCCTACTCCTCTGCCACATTTAGCCCTGCTGTTGAGACTACCCTCAGCTTACACTTATGAGTTGTTTCTGCCAAGGATCCTGTTAATTTTTCCTGCATTTATACTTCCTGAGAGTCTACTCCTCCCCTAGTTCATGAACCATCCTCTCTCCCTCCCACTGCCCTGAACTCCCATCCCCTCAGTGGGTTTATCAGCTGTATCTGTAATAAACCCTAATTGTGGATGAGTTTATAGACTTCGTTAGGGGGCTCCTGAGACCTAGACAAATCAGGAAATGTGACTGTACATCTGTTTGTGTCCCTGTGCATCCTATCACAGTTACAGAGACTGCCCAGAGAAATTGAAGGACTTCCAATAAGGTGTTTCCTAATTCTACTTGCTGGCACACCAGGGAGATACCTCCAGTCCAGCCCATATACACACTGTTATACATGATTTCCCTAAAGCTCAGGATAGCAAAAACTAAGTTGGTCTAATATTCAGATTCATGGGTCATATTTTACTTATTCTTAGTTTGTAATTCTCTCTCCTATTCCTTGGCCTGCTTCTACGTGTCAGAGGCCCTCTCCCTACCCAGCCTAATGTCCCAGGACTCTGCAGTAGCTTTAAGTGTATTGAGCCTCATTAAAATTCAGGTCTAAGACCAAGAAAGGCTCAGAGAGAAATAGGAATTCCTTCTCCAATTGTTCTGAGGCTTGCTTTTCCTAAATGAGGAACACCTGAAATACTCACCCTCTTTAGGGGATTAAGGGCTCAAAGAGGTGTAAACTAATCCAAAGGACAACAATATCAAAATCCAAAACAACACAAGTAAAGCCTAACATCTGTCCAACATAACAGAACACACATAACAGAATCCCAGTTTCCCCTTCCAAAGGTGCCCATTGGCTACTGGACAAAATCCAAACTCCTGAGCAAGGCAAAAAATACCTTCCCAATTGGCAGTAACCAGATGTTCTAGTCTCATATTCTGCCTCCCCACATGACCCCCTCTGCAAGCTTTGCTCACCCTGCACTTCATCATGCTAAACTACATGCCATTTCTCAAGTGCTCCACACTTCCTGGACTTGCTGCTTCTGGACATTCTACCTTCTATACCTAAAAAGCCCTCCCATGTTCTTTCTATAAGAGAAAAATCCTTGGCATTTCTCTTCCTCAACTGGTCTCAGAAAAGTCATTCTCTTTGTTTTCTAGGCTCCCACAGCCCCATTAAGGAATTCCAGGTAGAATCTCTTAAATTATGTTTTAATTGTTTCCATGTGCTACTAGATTCTACCTGGTACGGAGCTAGTATCAGTCAATGCTTGATGAATAAATGCGTGAATCTTTCTGGTTTTTTTCCTCATAAGATTCCAATATTTCTTTTGATGTTAACTCTTAGACCAGGAAAATGACCAGGAAAATGAAATGTTATTCCCCCATTGTGGTTTGAGGCTTGAGGGAAGAGCTTTCTTCCTTAGTAGGGATGGTACGGCCTGGCAACATGTATCCTTATTTTTTCCCATGGCAGACATCACAAATCCATTACAAAATCCATTTCCCTGAATCAAATAATGCAGGTTGGGCTCTCTGAAAGCAGACACTGAGACAGAATGTGGGTACAGGATGTTGATTAGGGATCAACACTGTGGCAGGTGGGTGTGGGGGGACCGAATCAGGCAGAGGGAGAAATGGAACTGTGAGGCAGGCCTCACAGAGCCTCACACTACTCCTCAGTGAGCTCTGGAGATACGTGCATCAAAGTTGACCTGCTGTGGACGAAAAGGGCTGGACCTTTACATCATCCACGGGCTGCCTCGGAAAGGTGAGGACCATGGTTGAAATGATGCTCTGCAGCTGAGGTAGAACCTGAAGGTGCTGAATGCTGGAGGCTATCCGCTGACCAATATCCCAGCAGCTGTGGCAACAAATCCTTCCTTGAAGAGTAAGCTGGTTGGTGTTTCTTTTGTCCACCACACTCAGATACGGCATTGGACTTTTTGCTGCATAACACTCTAAGTAGATCAATTGGAAAGAGTTGGCAGGTAAGAGGAAATCATTGTGCTATTCATGCCCTCAAAACTTTAGACTTCATTTTCTATGGTATTTTCCTGTTTGAACTTTCAAAAATATCCCTTTTTCAGAGTTTCTGAAGTAGGGACAAAATGGCTGTGTTTAAAATTCAAAAGTGCTGTTAACATTGAAGCAGTTACTATGCCAATAATAAAATGGCACTTTCAGCAGTTTTAAATTTTTTAATTAAGTCTTTCCTACAAGGCAGGAACTGAGACAGCTTCTTCTTTCCTCTGTATGCAGGAGCTTTCAGGAAAATTAACTCTTACTCTTTAATGTGAACCCTATTCTCTTTTTCCTTGCTCCTCACCTCTCTCTTCTCACTTCTTTCCTCCCCTCACCTGTCTTGCCCTCTCTCAGGCCTAATCTTCTCTCTCCCAGCCTCTCATTTCTCCTCCTCCTGATCTCTCTTCTCTCTCCCTCTTGAAGTTTTAGTCAAAATTAATCAAACTTTGACCACTGTGGGGTTGATGTCCTGCTCCAGATCTTTGTCCTAGAAACTATTCTGCAAAATTAATTTTAGATTAAAATATTATGAGGGCAGTCAGGAGGAAAAGAAAATAGTGAAAGTCTATTTTCCTCCTTCTTCATTTATTAGGATTTTAGACTAGAAAGATACTCCACAGTCTGAAATACCACAAGCACTTCAAATAGCTCTAGGTACCAGGGGATATGTTATAAACTGTCCTTGACAGACGATAACCTATTCCATCCTGGTCAGTGATGAGATCCAGTTAATGGGCTTCCTTATCCCTCTAAAGGGAATTAGGGAGTTTGGTGAGGGTGTTTATCTGAACAAGTGCAGACGTGTGTAACCTAATAGTGCTTTGGTGTAGTTGTCACAGTGAACTCCCAGTTTAAATGTCAGTATCTGCAGAAAGGGTGTTGAAAATACTTGCAGTGCTGAAACATAGTTTAAAAATTGCTGGGATTGTGGTTGCGTTTAACTGATATATCAGTGGGTCATTTCTTCTTGCTTTCATGATAGGAGGGACTCAGTTCAGCCTCTGTGCATTCTTATCAGTATGAATTAATACTTTTTAAAAAGGTTTAGCTTTATTACACAATATTGCTTTTAAGAATTTTCTTATAGCACAACGTGATGGTATTATTTGTATGAGTAAATTATGTATGCCTGGGTAAAATGACAAATAATGTACATTTCATTATGTTTCTGGCCTTCTAACAGGATAGGTTCTAAGGAAAATATTTCATTTTTGTTTATCAGAGATGATAAATAAAATGCAAAAGAAAGCAAAAATGATAATAGATAGATTTACATAACACAGAACTTGGAGGTACATTGATGGGAGTAAAAAGGCCTGAGATCTGGCAAATTGAAAGAAAGAGAGAGTAGAAACGGAAAATGAAGTTTGAACAGCTACCATAAGAAGTGGAACTTTGGCAAGAGAGAGATACCTAAAAATGATTTTCAGGAATATTATTTTGATAGGATATAGAATCTTCACTTTGGGATAGTGAAGACAATTTCAGGCAAGGGTCATCAAACTTTTTTTGCCCCAGGGGCCAAATCCAAACCACCATGATATATATATATATATACACACACACATATATTATATACACATATATATTCACTGTAGGATAAGAATGATTTTTATATTTTTCAGTAGTTGAAAAAGATCAAAATAATATCTCATGCATGTGAAAAATTATGACATTCAGAGTTTTATTGGAACAGTCATACTCATTCATTTGTGCATTATCTATGGATGCTTGTGTTCTACAACAGCAGAGTTGAATAATTGCAACCAGATCACATAGCCCACAAACCCTAAAATATTTATTATCATCTGTTTTAAGAAAAAAGTTTGTCAACACTTCTCTTATAACAACTGTTTATTCTTATGGATCTGTGGGTTGACTGAGGCAGTTCTGCTCATTTTGGACTGGCAGCTCTGTTTCCTTCATGGAGGCCTAGAGTAACTGCTCACATGTGTTCATTCTGGGATGCAGATGGAAGTGACAGCAGCTACCTGGGTAAAGTTCTCTTTATGGTGAAAGCAGAGACACAAGAGGTCAAATAGAAACATGCCATGGTTGAGCACAGAGTCAGAGTAAGAAAATACACTCTACCCATGATGAGGCCATGGCAAGGGTATGGGTGCTGGAAGGTTGATGAATCAAGGCCAGTAATTCAAACTACCACAAGTACTTTTATCCCAGGACTCCCAAAAGTCTAATCTTATGTCATCAAGCTCAAGGTCAAGGATCTCATGATATATATCTGGCCCAAATGTAGCTGGAATCAGAGATCTATGAACTAAAAAAATGAGTTATCACTCCTCCTCTTCCTCCTTTCTCACCCTCCACCCTCTTGGCACAATATACAGTGGTGGAATAGGGACTGTATAATCATATACAGTCATTGCCCCAATAGCAATTCTGAAAATCGCACTGATCAAATACTGCCAGGTCACCTTACTCTGGAATAGGGAATATTATTGATTAGGTCCTGTTTCTGATCCCTGGGAGTGTATCCCCAGTCCTGTGTTGTCTGTAGATCTTGATTCTATCGTCTGTGAGTTTCTTCCCTGTCCATCATCATCATTGGCTACTTCTGATGAAGGCTTTGGAAAACATGCTCTTTTTTGATGGTTGAGCAGTTTTCTCAATCTGTTTCCTGCATGTAGAAATTTAAAAGCTTTTTCACATCTTCAACAGTCTTAGTTTCTTTCAGCCCAGCCTGGTTCTTTCTTCAAAAATGTACAGATCATCTATATATTTGATGCATGTCAACTCCATTTGTCAAAAGCCACGCTTACGATTCCCATTTAGAAGCGCCTCTCTTTCTAGATTTCATTACAAATACTTTGGGCCCATCAGCCTTCTGTAGGACTATAGAAACAATTACACGTCTTAGAAACAATTTTTTCCAGCTGAGAAGATGTATTATGTGTTAGCAGCCTAATTATTTCAGAGATCTTAACAGAAGTTTTGACTCTACTTCCTTGGTCTGGCCTATGTCCACAGGTTATACTCAGTGCTGATGCATTTGATTTAATCTCTGCCTTTAGGCTTAATCTTCATTTGAAGATGCTTTACTGACTCTAGAGACTGAAGATAAGAAATAGCTTTAATTCTTCACCCCAACAAATTATAGGTGTTCTATACTCTCTCTAAATTTTCTTTGTAAACTAATCAGTTCTTTTCTAAGCTTATCTCTTTCATGTAGGCAAATTTCAAATGCAGTTAAAAGTTACCAATCTACTCTCTGAACATTCTGCTTGCAAACCATCTTGCCCAAGTTGACAGTTCACCAGGTACTTTATCTTCTAAACTACAAGGGGTAGTAGATTTACTTAATTGTTTCACCTTTTTTTACACAGGTTGTTATTTTTTTCTGTATGCTATAAGAGTTTCCTACCAAACACTCCTCATCCCAAATATTTACATTTTGTTACTTTATTAGCATCCTACTTCTAGATATCAAATTCTGTGTTAGTTACCTATTGCCCCAGTAAGGCTGGATTTAAAAAATAAACTGAGTGCCTTAAAACAAAAATCATTTATTTTCATGGACCAGTAGGCCAACTGGAGTGCTTTTTTTTTCATTTCAGCATATTATGGAGGTACAAATGTTCAGGTTACATATAGTGCCCTTGCTCCACCCCACCTCCCAAGTCAGTGCTGCAAGCATGTCCATCCCCAAGATGGTGTGCATCACACTCACTGTGTATGTATATACTCATCCCTTCCTCCCCGCTCCCATCTGCCCGATGCCTAATAAATATTGTTCCTATATGTGCATTTAGGTGTTTATCTGTGAAACCAATTTGATGGTGAGTACATGTGGTGCTTATTTTTCCATTCTTGGGATACTTTACTTAGTGGAATGGGTTCCAGCTCTATCCAGGAAAATACAAGAGGTGCTATATCACCATTGTTTCTTATAGCTGAATAGTATTCCATGGTATACATATACCACAGTTTATTAATCCACTCATGTATTGATGGGCACTTGAGTTGTTTACACATCTTTGCAATTGTGAATTGTGCTCCTATGAACATTCGAGTGCAGGTATCTTTTTCATACAGTGACTTTTGTTCTTTTGGGTAGATGCCCAGTAATGGGATTGCTGGATCAAATGGTAGTTCTACTTTTATCTCTTTAAGGTATCTCCATATTGTTGTCCACAGAAGTTGCCCTAGTTTGCAGTCCCACCAGCAGTGTATGAGTGTTCCTATCTCTCCGCATCCACGCCAACATTTATTGTTTTGGGACTTTTTGATAAAGGCCATTCTCACTGTAGATAACTGATTCTCATTGTGGTTTTGATTTGCATTTC
>CAUYSK010050744.1:0-33009 GCA_963575035.1 Avahi laniger | reverse complement strand
CCCGGGGAGGTGCCCCGAGGGGGCTGGGAGCCCGGCGCTGAGTCCGCAAGAGGCCACTGCTCACTGGCGGCAGCCGTCTCTGGGCTGGTGTCGGCAGGTCTCTCCAGCCGCTCAGAAGCCACCAGCAGCCCGAGATGCAAGGGAGGGGGAAGGTTGACCACTCCACCTACCCTTGTCGCTGGTCTGCAAGCCTCTCGGGACCTTTCTCCTTCCAGTTCTCCTCCGCGACGTCTTCCCGTGGGGTCTCCTGTAGTTTCAGGCACCTTCCTTCTGACCATCACCCGATCTGTGTTTCTCTGCTCACTTATTTTTTTCTCTTTCTTCTAAAATCTGTCTTTTTTGCAGAGACACCCTGACTGGCGGCTTTTCTCCTCCGCCGTCTTGGCTCCTCCCCCGGGTTCTTTCCTGAAACCTCCTGAACCAACCTCTGCTGGCTTCCTCGCCTCGCTCAGCCTTCACGGAATGGGGGGGCTGGGGCCTTGTTCTGGATTAGGCTTCGGCTTAAGAAATCTTATGGCTGGTTTGATCTTCTATCCCTGCCTCTAGAACTTTCTCCATATCAGCAATAAGGCTGTTTCACTTTCTTATCATTTCTGTGGTCACTAGAGTAGCACTTTTCATTTCCTCCAGGAACTTTTCCTTTGCATCCCCAGCTCGGCTAACGGGCTCAGGAGGCCTGGCTTTCAGCTTAGTTGCTTCTAGCCTTGGAGTTAAAGTGACAGACCTGAGATGCTTCCTTTCACCTGAACACAGAGGCCATTGTAGGGTTACTAATTAGCCTGATTTCAATGTTGTTGTGTCTCAGGGAATAGGAGGGCCTGAGGAAAGGGAGAGAGATGGGGGAATGGCTGGTCCGTGGAGTGATCAGAACACACATTTATCGGTTAAGTTTGCTCTTATATGGGTGTGGTTTGTGGTGCCTCAAACAATTACAATAGTATAAATAGTATTAAATAATAAATAGCATTAAATTACAATAGTATTAAATAACATTTAACCAACCCTGTTGGTTTTGCACACTGTAGGCATTTTCTGGTCGAGGATCTCTTTGTTAACTTCAAAGAAACTCATCTACCATGTCCTTTTTTTGAGACAGAGTCTTGCTTTGTGGCCCTGGGTCGAGTGCAGTGGCGACATCATAGCTCACTGCAGCCTCAAACCCCTGGGTTCAAGTGATCTTCCTTCTTCAGCCTGCTGAGTAGCTGGGACTACAGGCACATGTGGTGCTCTTATGTGGGTGTGGTTTGTGGTGCCTCAAAACAATTACAATAGTATAAATAGTATTAAATAATAAATAGCATTATATTACAATAGTATTAAATGTTATTTAAATAACATTAAATACAATGGTATTAAAGATGACTGATCACAGATAACAGATATAATAATGATGAAAAAGTTTGAAATATCCTGAGAATTCCCAAAGTGACACAGAGACAGGAAGTGAGCATGTGCTGTTGAAAAATGGCACCAATAGGCCGGGCGCGGTGGCTCACACCTGTAGTCCCAGCACTCTGGGATGCCGAGGCGGGAGGATCACTTGAGCCCAGGAGTTTGAGGTTGCTGTGAGCTAAGATGACTCCACTGCACTCCAGCCTGGATGACAGAGCACGACTCTGTCTCAAAAAGAAAAGTGGCACCAATAGACTTGCTCTCGTCAAGGTTGCCACAGTCATTCAATTTGTAAAAAACCACAACATCTGCAAAGCACAGAACAGCAAAGCACAATAAAGTGAGCGATGCCTGTGTGTGCTTTTCCCTCCACAAACGGGCCCAGCACTCTCTGCGTTACTCAGCTTTCTTTTCTTCACTGCGCATTTTTCCATGCAGCACATTGGAACGACTCATTCTCTTTTTCTGAAACACTCAGTTGACTGTTATACCTCCAGTCTGTCAATTTGCTCTGCAATTCCCGCTCCCACGTGCTGAGGCCCCTGGCTCTCAGCCTCAACACCAGACCTTACCAGGTATCTCATTTTTGCCAATCTCATGGGTGAAAAATAAGAACTGATTTGTGGTTCCTGAGGGAGTGTGAGCGTGTTTTCAAATGTTTTTTGTTTTTTCCCCTATAGCTTATCAGTTTTTTCACACCTTTGACCCTTTTTTTCCTCCTGAGTTTCTTGTCTTTTTCTTGTTGATTTGGAAAAGGTTCTTATAGGTTAGAGGTTAATAATCCCCGTTGGTTTTGGACATTGCAGGCATCTTCTGGTCGAGGATCTCTTTGTTAAGTTTAAAGAAACCCATCTACCATGTCCTTTTTTTGAGACAGAGTCTTGCTTTTGTGGCCCTGGGTAGAGTACAGTGGCGACATTATAGCTCACTGCAGCCTCAAACCCCTGGGCTCAAGCGATCCTCCTTCCTCAGCCTCCTGAGTAGTTAGGACTACAAGCACGTGCCATGACACCTGGCTAATTTTTCTGTTTTTGGTAGAGACGTGTCTCGCTCTTGCTCAGGCTGGTCTCAAACTGCTGAGTTCAAGAGATCGTCCCACCCACCTCGGCCTCCCAGAGTGTTAGGAGTATAGGCCTGAGCCACCGTGCCCAGCAGGAGATGCCTTTTATGAGGGTAGATTTTTAACTGCGTTTTCAATTTGTTCTAGAGTTCCTGGTCTATTCTGGTTTTTTTCTGCCTTCTCAAGGATCCATTTTGTTAGTTGGCTTTTCTAGAAAACAGACTGTTTACATAGATTTTAAATTTCATCAGCACAACTATTATAGGTTTTGATATGTAATGTTTTCATTTTATATTTAATGAAAAGTAAAATAGCATTACAATGCTTGTAGCAAGAACATCAGTCTCCTCACTCACCCTTCTCACTGCCCCAGAGTCTTAGAATTTATGTTTGTGCTTTTAAAAATATATGTAAATTAATGTAGATATTTATAATTCATGCTATTTATTCTGCATCTTGATTTATGAATTTGGAATGCTGTGTGCTCACGTCCCAGTTATAAAGGATGACATTTTAGCACCCTTTCCCCGACGCTTCCTCCCACACCCCTCCCTCCACATTCTCAATCTAGTTATGTCACAGTTTTTGGCTTACTCAGTATTCAGTGTTGACCTTATGACCATGTCCTGTGTCAGTATTGTCACATTGAGCCAAAGAGTGGATTTCTTTCTTTCTTTTTTTACAATGTGGTTTTTTCCTGGAATTAATAATTGCCTCATTTTTCTGTTTTAGTTTTTTTTTTTTTTCTTTTTTCTTTCTGGTGGGGGGGACAGGGTCTTGCTCTGTTGCCCAGGCTGGAGTGCAGTGGCCTCATCGTAGCTTACTGCAAACTCAAATTCCTGAGCTCAAGTGATCGTCCTGCCTCAGCCTCCCGAGCAGCTGGGACTATAGATGTGTGTGCCACCATGCTTGGCAAATTTTTCTATTTTTTTGTAGAGCCGGGATCTCACTCTTGCTGAGGCTGGTCTTGAACTCCTGGCCTCAAGCAATTCACCCACCTTAGTCTCCCAAAGTGCCAGGATTATAGATTTGAGCCACTGTGCCCAGCCCCTTTTCCCATTTTGAGTTGAATTATTTGGTTTTTTTGCTGAGTTTTAGAAATTATTTATATATACTGGATTAACCCCTCATCAGATATATGATTTGAAAATATTTTCTCCCATTCAATAGGTTGCCCTTTTGGTTCTTTGGATAATATCGTTTGATAAATAAAAGTTCTTTTGTTTCGGTAAAGTCAAATTGTATCTATTTTTTCTTTGTTGCCCGTGCTTTTGGTTTCATATCCATGAAGTTGTTGCCAAATCCAATGTCATGAAGATTTTCTCTGATGTTTACTGTTAAGAGTTTATGATTTGGGCTCTAAAGTTCAGGACTTTGATCCATCTTGAGTTAATTTTTATATACAGTGTTTGGTAAGGGGATAACTTTGTTCTTTTGCATGGGAGATCCGGTTTTCCTAGCTCCATTTGTTGAAAAGACTGTCTTTTCCCCATTGAATGGTCTTGGCACCTTTGTTGAAAATCAGTTGACCATGCATGTGAGGATTTGTTTCTGGGCTTTGCTTTCCATTCCATTTGTTTATATGCCTGTCCTCATACCCGTACTATACTGTTCTACTTACTGTAGCTTTGTATTAAATTTAGAAGTTGAAAAGTGTGAGAAGTCCAACTTTATTCTATTTTTTTCAAGATTGTTTTGGCTATTTGGGGACCTGTGCAATTCCATGAGAATTTTAGGATCAGCTTTTTTCATTTCTGCAAAAGAGGCTGTTGACATTTTGATAGGGAGTGTATTGAATCTGTGGTTCACTTTGGGTAGGGCTGGTATCTTACAATGTAAAGTTTTCCCATCCATGAATATGTATGTCATTCTGTTTATGTCATCTTTAACTTTTTTCAGTAATGTGTACAAGCCTTTCCCCTCCTTGGTTAGTTCCTAGGTATTTTATTCTTGTTAATGCTGTTGTGAATGGAAGTGCTTTCCTAATTTCCTTTTCAGATTGTGTTCATTACTGGTGTAGGTAAGTATAACCGATTGGTAAGAAGAACCAGTTGAAAATAAAAAGAAAAAAAACAAGAAATAGAACTGTTTTTTATGTGTTGATCTTATACCCTGCAACTTTGCTGAATTTATTAGCTCTAGTAGTTTTCTTCGCGACTTTTGCTATATAGGATCATGTAATCCGGGAATAGGGATAGTTTTACCTGTCTCTTTACAACTTGGATGCCTTGTATTTCTTGTCTAGTAGCTCTGGCTAGAACTTCCAGTACAATGTCGAGTAGCGGCAGTGAAAGCAGGCATCCTTGTCTCGTTCCTCATCTTAAGGCTTTTAGGCTTCAGTCATGGAGTATGATGTTAGCTGTGGGTTTTTCATAAAATACTTTCTATTATGTTGACTAATTTTCTCCCTATTGCTAGTTTTTTGACAGTTTTTATTACGAAAGCCTTTTGGAGTTTGTCAAATGCCTTGTTTTCTGTCAATTGAGATGATTGTGTGGTTCTTTTTTCTTTTTTTTTTCATTCTACTAATGTGATTACAGTGATTGATTTCCTTATGTTGCACCACCCTTGCATTCCTGGGAATCCTACTGGGTCATGATGAATAATCCTTTTTATGTACTGTTTGATTTGTTAATATTTTACTGAGGACTTTTATAATTATATTCATAAGGAATATTAGTCTGTATGTTTCTGTTTTTGTGATGTCTTTATCTGGCTTTGGTGTCAGAGTAACATTAACCTCATATAACAGAATGAGATAGGAATTGTTTCCTCCTCTTCAATTTTTGGAAGAGTTTGAGAAGGATTGGTATTAATTTTTCTTTAAATGTTTTGTGGAATTCACTAGAGAAGCCATCTGGTCCAGGACTTCTCTTGGTTGGAAGGTTTTTGATTACAGATTCAATCTCTTTAACGTGTTATAGATCCGCTGGGATTTCCTATCTCCTCTCGAGTCGGTTTGGGTCATTTGTGTGTTTTGGGGAGTTTGTCCGTCTCTTCTGGGTTATCTAGTTTGTTGGCTCACAGTTGTTCGCGGTGTTCTCTGCCCCAGCTTGTTGCTGTGACGTATTAGTGATGTCCCTACTTTCGTGTCTGACTTTAGTTGTCTTCTCTCTCGAACCGGCTTTTGTTGGTTTCATTGATTGTTTTTCTATTTTTCTGTTACCCCTCTCTAATCTTTACTCCTTCCTTCTGCTAGCTTTGGGTTCATCTTGCTCTCCTTTTTCTAGTTTCTTTAAGGTATAAAGTTAGGTTATTGATCTGAGAGCTTCAGTTTTTAGGATTCCTTAGAATTCTAGGGTGCCCATTTTGTCTCTTTCAGTACTTCAAAGAAGTTGTTCGCCTGTCTCCTGGCCTACACTATGTCTAACGGGGAGTCTGTTGTCATTTTCACATTTGTTCTGTATAATTTGGAGAGGTTCCTTCCATCAGCTGTTCATCTGCTTCGTGAAATGGTGCCTTGGCCCTGATTTCCTCACTTTGTCCCAGAGGACTGAGAACTTTCCAGATGCCTTGCTGGATTCTCCTCTTACCCACCCTCTCTCTAGTCTGGCTGCTGTCCTCTCCTCTCTGAGGGACTTCGGCCAAGTGGCGTAGAATGACCTTGCTCTTTGTTTTAACAGTGGCTGGGGGTTTGGGCCATTGAGGCTTTTGTTCCAAGGTTGTTGAAGAAAAACCTAAAGATTTATGAACTGACACAAATGGCTGACAGAAAGGCAGCGTCACAGTTTAGTGAACTTGTCAAGACAAGCAGCAGGGCTTCAAAGCACGCTGAAGTAAAAGAGGGCACATGTACCATTTACTGTGGAGAAAAAGCTTAAGTGTAGAAAAATAAAAACGTCCACAATGGCTTGTCTGCAGGATTTCGGCAGGGGCTGACACTCTCGGCCTTAGGCAGCCCAGATGTGGAGGACCCGCCAGCAGAGCCCATCCCGCTGGCCATGCTGCGAGAGCAGGCCAGGAGAGCCCGCTGCTCGCTGAGCGCGGGACGCGACAGACGAAGCCTAAGACGAGCTGTCAGGGCTGGCTCACGGCAGGCCCTGCTGGGCTCTGGGAGGCCACTCCTCAAACCAGGCTGGGCTGAGACACCCAGACCGATGGTCCCCAGAGGGGCTGGGGCAGCAGGGGACCACCCAGCCAGCCCAGGACACGCTTTCATGAGAAACCCGCACACGGGCTCACCCACCAGCCCGTGTACGGAGCTCTGTGCCAGGTCCTTCAGCGTGTAGAATGACGAGACCCACGCTGGCCCGGGCCCGTGGTCAAGACCCCACTATCTACTCAGAATCCGCCAGCGCTGACAGCAGGACTTCAGTTTGGCAGCACGTTCTGCTGGTTCTTCCCGTCACTCTGTCCAGGCGGCCCCCGTAGCTCCCCGGCTGCGGGGGTGTCCGGTGACGGGGCCCTGAGGAAGAGGGGTGGGGAGTGCACCAGAGGCGGTGTGCTGGGGCCCCGTGTTGTCCCCTGCGGCCCTGGTCCCACCTGCTGGTGGCCTCGGGGAGGACAGCACTGCGTCCCAGGCAGGCCCCATCCGAGGACTGCTCTGTCCTCTCAGCTCCTCCCTGCACCAGCGAGTCGTCACCCGCCTTTCCTCAAATCGGGTTTCTGCCTGCCCTGGGGAGCCGGCGCAGGCCGTGTTACTGGGTGCCTGCGGTAAGAATCCCATCACGGCATGATGCCAACTTCAAGTGCGGGGAAGTTCGCTGTCTCCGATGGCAAAGGCTCAGGTCCAATGGCTAGAAGTGCCCGTGCTGGCTACAGCCCCGATCCAGGTGGGCAGGGCGAAATGTCGCCCTAGAAGGCTGCCAGGTAACCTGCCCGGGGCAAGTCTCTTGGGCGAGGCAGAGCAGCTGGCACGCAGAGTGCCGGGGCTGGAATGCTGGCAGCTGGCCATCTTGCGGGCCCCTCTCCATCTTTGTCTTCTGGACACCCACGTCCTGCCGCCCACTGCTTGGCAGGCGAACCCCCTCCCGTCTCCCGGTGTCGTTTCCTCGGCCTGACTGGCTCCCCTTCCTCTGTCATCTTTGGATCTGTTAGTGAGAAGCCCAGGACTCCGTGGGGGCAGAGAAAGCTCCCAGGCTCACCCATTTTGGGCCTCTGATCACCTACAAACTGGTGGCAAGTTTCACAGGCTCTACTCAACTAGGGAACAGACTTCTTGGAACTTAGTAAGAAAGTGACGAGGCAGAATCCAAATGAAAGGAACCATAAATGAAGTTGAATGTGCTGTATGAATTCTTTTTTTTTTTTTGAGACAGGGTCTTGCTCTGTCACCCCAGGTAGAGGGCAGTGGTGTCATCATAGCTCTCTGCGGCCTCAAGCTCCTGGGCTCAAGCGATCCTCCCACCTGGGCCTCCCAGAGTGCTGGGATTACAGATGTGAGCCACCGCGCCCGGCCCATAGGAATTCTCAGTAGCTCAGATATCTAAGAGCTCTGCAGCACACTGAGGCGACCATCAGTGAGTGCTGCACACAGAATTTTCACAGCCTCCGTGCAGGGCATCTAGATAAAGCACTGGAAACTGCTGGCAACTCCTGAACCCTGTCGTGACTAAAGATCAGTGCGCGTCGTGCTGCAGGAGACTTTCGCTTCTTGCAGTTGTCACGCAGACCTTTGCTTCAGTGTCGCCTGTGCTGGCAGCACTGGGCTTCTCCTGCACCGACCTGCTTCTCCACCTTCCCCGGTGGGTGCGTGCAGTCCCGCGACAGGGTCCTCAGCCTGGGCCTTTGCTGTCTGTAGCGCAGGGCTCAGGGTGGCGGGCAGAGCGCTATGGGTTTCACTCCTCGGCTCAGTGCAGTGTCGCCGTGTGCCCGTGTGTGCGTGGGGATCCGCGAGCAGGGGCAGGGGCCGGATGCTCGGCTCTTCAGCGCCTGGTGCCTCAAGCGGACGCACTGAGACGAGACTGAATTGCCTCTACTGCACAGGTAAGGGCTTTGGGTCCCTTTCCAAGGGAAAGGTTGAAGAGGAAACAAGTGGCCTAAGTAGTCAAGGAGCGGGAAATGTATTTTTCTGGGACAGGTTCTGCACTTGAGATACTCGGAATCCGAACGTGCAGAAATGTGAGTTTAGGTCTGCAGACAGAAAGCAGCCTATACGCTGCACGGGAATGGAATGATTGCTGGATTAAGAAAAGTCTTACCTGGCTCATCCCTTCTAGAAGAGGGAAGAGGCTTGCGTTCCATTATTAGATTGGCGGCACTTCCGTACCAACTCCTGTAGCCAAGCTGACACCTGTGTTAGGAGCCATTGTTCCCAAAGTGATTTCGCTGTTGGAAACTGCCGGAAGAAATGTGACTTAGCGAGGTGAGGAAGGCTGTCCTGGCCAGCGTGCGCTGGAAGAGCAGGAGTGGGCCGGGAAGGTCTCCTCCTGAGCCTGTCCTGTCTGACGCGCTTCTGGACAGCGGTGCGCTTCCGGTACGTGCGAGGCTGCTACGCTCCCACGCTGACATGACGTTAGGCTTTAGGGACAGAAACGTCCCCATGTGACACTGATCTGGTGAGCAGTAATGTGAGAGCTGCTATGCAGACGCGGCAGATTCTGTTTTTAACACTTTATTGGCAAAAACAGAATCCCCTTTCCCTGCACCCTTAGAGAACTAGTCCTTCTGTTTCTTTCTCTTCTTTGGGGGGTGGGGAACATAACTTACCTGTGCGCCTACCCCCACGTCCCCACAGTTCGAACCGCTCCCATGCTGGGTACTGTCACACGGTCTCACTCAGAAAAGGCATGCACCGTGAGGATAGTAATGGAACATGCTAGGCGTTGGATACGCTTCGCTGTCTCGTCTCCATTAGCTCAAATTAGAAAAAAGAAAGTTATCACCATGAATAAGCGAGAGTTCCAACATGCAGTCTCTTCGGAAGGAAAAAGAACCTCAGACTGGGGAGGGAGTCCGTGCGGAAACTTTACAAACGTGCCACGCCCGACGCGGGAGGTGTCTTGGATAGAAAAGACCCAAAGCCACAGTATTTGAGAAAGCAGAAAGAACGAGGAGAGGACATAAGTATATTAGGTGTGTGTGTGTGGGGGGCGCCACAAGGAGAAACTTAACTGTACCCCCACCCCCATCAAAAGAGCACGACTTCCGGAACCGAGGGATTCTAGCGTATCTACTGTGGTTAACTGAAAACAACAAAAATATACGCAGTTTTTCTGCCAAAGTTTCGAGGGCTCTGAAGACCAGCAACTGGAATCCAGTCACGAGTCCTGTGTGGGTACTTTCCCCCCAAAACCCGCACAGAAGTGAGAGTGACAAAAAAATTACATTCCTTCCGTCTGGAATTTAATTTTTCATGAAAACAGAGATAGCCAGAAAAATTAAAATGACCAACTGCCAGGATAGTATCATTTCTACCCATCATTGGCACTTGCCCTTAATCTGAGTCACTCTGGAGTCCCTCTCCCGCCCCGTTTATCAGCCGTCTGCATCCCCGAGGGCCGAGGAGGAGCGAGTACAGGCCTGCACTTGCAGTCTCCACCAGATCCAGAAGCAGTTTTGAGTTCTGTGGACAAGAGAAAGCTTCCATTCTTTGACATCTCTGTGACTGAGCTGCAGGTGACCAAGTCTGGGGACGGACAGGGTCTTCCCACTGGTCCTCGGGAATAGATGGCACAAGTGGGTGACAGAAGCTCTGTTTGGCACCAGCAACCACAGAGGAGATGATGGGACAAAGGCTACAAAGGGGTCATTTATTAAAAACCCAAAACTCTCAGCAGGATCTGATGACGACAGAAGAGTCTGACACCCTGATCTCTCTGTTGGTAACACAATGTGTACCCCGTGGGCTCGCCCACAGTGACGTCAAGCATACCGGTTCATCACACAGGCCAAGACGGAGGCAGTGACCCCCAGGAAGAAACCAGGACACGGGGGCCCTTCCCCAACCTCTGCTCTCAGGTGTCCTCAGCCGAGTCCGGGCCCTGCCTCTGGACAGCGCGCCATTTCTTCCCAGGCTGGGGGCTGCTTAAAGGGAAAGACATTCTGCCAGTTACCAGCAGAACGTGGGGCGCTCCCGCAGAGGCCCCAGCACGGTGCCAGATCCTAACTGGACAGAGCAGCCTGTTCTTTGCCCGGTTCCTGGAATTTAGGGCCCAGCTCAGAGGGCCATTTGACATTTGTCCCCAACACCCAGCTGTCACCACAGGTAAACCAAGACTAATCACAACAGCAAGAACAGGATCGTGTTGCTTTTTTCCTTTTTTTTTTCTTAAAGGAGTGAGGGCATGGAAAATACAGCACACCAATGAAACAAAATGTCAAAAAAAATACAAAAAAATAGAAAATAGAAAAATGTATTTACAAGGAGTACATTACTATGATCAGAAAGCACAAAGACACCTGCTGCTATAATACATGCATTGGTTCAAGAAGAAACTGCTAGAAACCCTGCAAGGGAGAAGGCTGTAAAAAGAAAACAAAGGGCCAAAAGGTTTTCACTTGTCACCCCTAGTTTGCTACACTGATCAAAACCAAGGCAGGCTCCTGAAGTCCGTGAGGCCGTCCGCACAAACGCTACGCTGCTGCGCGACGGCAGGGTCGGCTGGGGGGGGGGCGGCAGCTCATCCGGATGCGAGGAAGCCACAGTAACTGCTCGACATGCTCAAAGCGACAGCAAGCCCTGTCTGCTACACAGCGTGACCTTAGCAGGTTTTAATTTGTTTATTCATAGGTAACTATGTGTGTGCGCGCGTGTATGTATAAAACCGTGCCCTGCTCACTGCCAACACAACAGCGGGGTGGACGTGAACTCATTACAACAAATTCTGATGTGGATGTTGTAAGAAGTCACTCAATGTCTGTGGATTTAATAAGTCACTTCACACCACAGAAAATATTTAATAAATCCAAAAAAAGGAAAGAAGAATATAACGACAGAAGAGCTTCTGTCCCAGTTCTCTGAAACTGAGTCCCCCACAGGGAACTGGTCCCAAAGTTCTCGAGGGTTCATTGAAGAAACTTCGGTTTGCTAATTTTTTTTAGATCCTCTTAGTGTTCAAAAGTTCTAGAACGACTCCTTGCCGTTTCAGTTTTTAAACAGTCAAATCTCCATCTCCCCTGCAAGGTGACAGTTTGGTGCAGACAGTCTGGGGCAGATCCGTAAAAACTGGGGAGGAAGGAGCGCTGGGGAGAGCTGTCCCTTCTGGAGTCTGGAAGAGGCTCCACGTCTACAGCCGCGAGAAGAGTCGGAACCGAACAGGGCTCCGGCACCTCTCTCCTGCAAACGAGCTCCCTTTGAATGCAAAATCCAGTCACACAGCAGTTCCTTAAACAGGCACATCTCTGAGTACCAGGCCGGCGCTAAGAGGAAACAAAACCACGAGTTGAGAGAAAGGACCACGATGGCCACTCTGGTCACTTTCTGTGTGAGCCATCATACTTCCAGGAAGCGCGAGCTGCTGGCCTTGGAGTGGAACGGCTCGGACCACATCCGCCGGAGGTCACCCTGGGAAAGGAGGGACGTCATTGAGTTACAGATTTAAACGTGAGGCGCACGCAGCTACCCACCTGTTCTGACTCTTGCTCTCAGATCACAGAGCTTCTGCGGGGGAATCGCGCATTCAAACATCACGCACGGAAAAGTAACCCACCATTTTTAGGACTCCTTAGAAGAGAAGCTCGTGGACCCTCGAGCAAGGAAGGGCTTTTCTTAACTCTATCCTGAGTAAGTTCTATCCTTGTGAGTCAGACCAGCTGGGCAAGTAAAGTAACCTCTGTGTCTGGCGATGATAAAACAAATCTGGCAAGTAAGACAACGGCCTCTCCAAATCTCGTTTTTGTCACACCCCGCCCTCAGTACTACCCAGTCTTTCTTCATTACTTCCTAACTTAAAGTATTAAAAAAACCAAAAAGCCAGGAGGTGGCAGGAGGGCACTGCCTTTGAGAGACGCAGGGAGTCTCCACAGCTGGGCTCTGGGGCTTTCAGGTAATCACTCCGTGACCAGGTGGCACAGGGCCTCGCCCATGGCATCTTCCGCCCGTGGCTGCAAGGACCTGCAGAGTCTGCCGATGCCAGGTCAGCACGTGCACACACGACAGGGTCGGGCAGCAGAACCCCCTCCAGCAAGGAGAGTCCGCACCCGAACACGAGGCGGGGCCACTGCTCTCGCACGTTTGTCGTCGCTTCTCCCCTCCTCCCTTTGTCCGTCTCACCTTTAAATAGGCCATCGTGAGGAGTGGCAATAAGGTAAATGGCACCAAATAGAGAAGGGCAGGCTGGGCGGCCCGGTGAATGCGCGAGGCCACGGTCGCGGTGAGCAGACCTGTGAGGAGAGAGGCGTTCGTGACAGAGGACAGGGACCTGGCACCTGGCTGCTGTTTGGCCAAGTGCTGAGATTGCACAGATCTGACGTGACGTGTTCCGTCCCACGGCCAGGGAGTGAAACGCTCAGGTTCCTGGGCTCAGAGCCTCCCTGCATCCCCAGTCATGCTCGGTCCCTCTGTCTCCTGTGGTGTGAGATGCCGGACTTGGAGGCAAAGACCTGGGTTCAAGTTCCAGCTCTGCTGCTTACGGCAGCTACGTGCCCCTGGGGTAGGCATCTCGCCTCGCTGAGCCCCAGCTGCTCATCGGTCTAATGGGGTCAGTAGCACTTGCCTTGCCCTCCGAGTCTCTGTACCGAAAGGCCATGGAATGAGTGGCACCCTGAGAGGCGACAGGGTGCGCAGTCGCATGTGCAGGGGCTGCTATTCCTGTCTGGCCTGTACGTGAGCTGCCTAGGGAGACTCGTAAGTCAGAGGTGACAGAAACGTTAGTACTAATGAAAGTAACTATCTGCTGGATAAAGGAGGAAATGAACACGGTATTCATTAAACTCAGCAGAAGACTTCACTGCATTATGTGGCATGTCCTTGGCTGTGAGGACCGGCCATGCTTTTCCTACACTGTCCTTCAGACAGCCTGCTGGACAGGGAACTGGGCTATCCAGTACGGACAGCATCTGTCACTGGGTGGGCCGGAAGGTTTCTTTTCGGTTGTCTAGTGCTCCCCTTCCAACGCCTGTAGCTAGAAGACCCGATTTAACTCCAAGGCTTGCAGGGCCGCCAGAGAGGCTCACCTGCAGTCTCTCATTCTTTCTTACCTACGAAGTACCCGATGAGGGTGCAGTGAAAGTAGGAGACCTTCTGCATGCGCCCAGAGATGTTGGCGGGTCCAGAGGCACCGCAGGAGTCCCCGCTGGCTTGTTTTTTGTAGTTGTCATAGCGAAGGACAAAGCAGAGCAGGAGACCAGGCATCACGATGTCTCCAATGCCCAACATGGAGAAGTGGCTGCCGGTGGAGCTGGAACGCAGTTTCAGAGGTTAGGGGGGCACACTCTACAACCCACTTTCCAGTCCTTCTGTGCCCAGTCTGTCCGCGCTTTAAGAAGTCGAAGTACTTATCTGAATGGTAGATGGAAATCTCTACTGGCTGAACCGACACCAGCGTTTAAGAGTTTAGAGATTAAAAGCCACCAGAGTACTGGCAACAGAGGTCTCCAATCTGGCCCCTCCGTGTTTCAGGAGAGCACCTTGGAAGTGACTGCTTAATTGTGCCTCCCTTAGAAAATTCATTATTGTGGCGCATTCACTGGTGAGACCTCAAATAAGCACCTGACTGCCGCCAGACACAGATGATTAAAGCAGCACATTAATTTTGCCAAGATTATAGCACCAGGAGCTGTATAATTTTACCATTAGAGCATATTTTTACAAATGTCTTACAAGTAAAAAAGCAGATTCTCCTGGTTAATTCCAGCCAATTTTAAAAAGTGGAAACAGCATAAGATATAATCATTTGGAAACAATCAATGATAAAAAGCAGCACCTGGATCACTTAGTGATAAATTTTGGAAAATTAATATTCTAGTCCTCATTTCCTAGGTACAATGCAACCCTCTCCAGTTTAGGGCTAGAATATTGAAGACAAAAGACACACTGACCAAGGTAGGGAACAGACAGGCACAGGAAGGCAGTGTGACCAGTCACAGGGTGAGGTCTGGCACCCCAGTCCTACCTCGGGAAGACCAGTTTTCCAGGCAGAGACAGGCGAGGAACATCACGCCCAACATTGGGCCCCAGGTGGAGCTTCCGGGATAGAACATCAAGGGGATTGTCAGCCGGCTGCGTGGCCACCTTCACCATGACGTTGCTATTGAAGATGTAGGCTGAGAAAAACACCTGCCAAGTTGGAGAGAGGCCTTTAACAGAGGGGCTGGAAGCAACCAGTTTCAGCATCAGCCCCGTGTTCCTCAGAGCAGAGCCTCCGCGTGCTGCGGGGTGAGTGCTGGCCTGTCAGCACGCTTTGCGGAGAAGGAACACCTCTGCTCTTCCTGCAGTCATGCGGATTTCTGAATTCTCTCCACACCCAAAGAGCACCCCCCTACAGTGGCCTGGCTGTGTTCCCACGGCAGGGAAGCCTGTCTGCCTGCTACCTCTTCCACCCTCGGACTCGCACGCACACTGCGCACTGTATTACATCTCACACAAAGGGCGCAGGCAGCCAGGGGCCTATGCACTTTTTTCTTCCTTAGGGACAGGGTCTGGCTATGCTGTTGCCCAGGCTGGAGGACAGTGGCTGTTCACAGGTGCAATCATGGTGCACTGCAGCCTCGAACTCCTGGGCTCAAGTGATCCTCCCACCTCAGTCTCCCAAGAACCTGTGCTCCCTTTAACATGCACAGTTCAAGACTGGAGGGCGTGACTGGTGGTCAGGCAAGCCCAACTCGGGATGCTTATGGCGAACAGTGCCCAGGAGTGAATGCTTCAACTCGACACACAGAGAGCAGGGGCTTCGAGGGAACTTACCCAAAAGACATCATAGATTAGAAGCCCTGAGAGAAGCAGGCAGGAGACCTTGAGGCTTGGCAGGCGGACAAAGGCGATCATGGCGACACAGAGACCCATGGCAAGCGCTGGGAGGAGACAGCAGCGAGCAGTCAGCATGTGGACTGCAGACTCATCCTTTCTCCACCAGCTACTCAGCCTAACAGAGCCTGCACTCCCCTCAACATTCAGGCAGGCCTAAGCTCTGGCTTCACACACTTACCACCCGACGGGTGCAAGAGCCCACTTCAGCCCATTCAGATCTGCTGGTATTTGGGGCTGTTCCTTTTCTGATGCTATATATAGCACACTACACTGCTGGAGACCCGGGAGACGCTCTATTCTGGACCAGTCCGAGGGCCCCTGGCTCTTGTGCCCTGCCTTCCCCAAGTGGATGCATCGTCCCTGCGCTTCACAGGGTTGACTCACACCCTGGATCACGTCCCCTTTCATTACACAGAAGCATCGTCCCGGGAGTTCATCCTTTAACTGCACTGGAGGAAACTGGAGAGCACAGTCAAGCAAAATTTTTAAAAATTATATTCCTGCTATCCGGAGATTACCACTGTTAAACATCTTCCCAGAATTTTTTACATAACTATGTATTTTTAATCTAATGAGATCACACAATCTATTTTTTTAAGCCAACATTCTCCAGTTTAATTTCAATGAGCTTTCATCTCATTTCATTGAATTTCTCTAACAGACTCCCAAAAGTCTTCTACAGATGGGCTGTATGAGCCGGAGTGCAATCCAGGACCTGTGTACATCTTTTAAATCTTTTCCAGTCTGGCAGTCCTTTTTTAATGACTTGTTGACACTGGAGTCATTTGTCCTATAGAACATAGAACCTTCTTGATTCTTTGGCCTTTTCCTCTAAAGACATCATTATCTGAACCAGGCGTTCTCTCTCACAGGTATAGCTCAAGACTGCAGGGCGTGACTGCTGCTCAGGCAAGCCCAACTCTGGATACTTATGGTGAACAGTGCTCAGGAGTGAATGCTTCACTTCAACACACGGAGAGCAGGGGCTGCTAGGGAATGTAGGGTCTTGAACTCCTGGTTGCAAGCAATCCTCCTACCTTGGCCTCCCAAGGTGCTGGGATTATGGGTGTGAACCACCATGCCTGGCTCCTGCAATTATTTTTGACACATTAGCTGCCACGTGAGTTGTATTTAACTCATGCTAGTTTTGAGCCTGGGGCCTTTTGAGGCATATGTAACTCACACATCTCTTTACCTTATTCACCATACCTATGGGCACGTAAAACAAAAAATAACACATTTTTCATTAAATTAGAAAGGATCATTTTAGTGTCAAAGTTTTTATTCTGTTTCTGTAATAAAATACGTGGCCCCAAGGAAAAAAATTTTTTTCTAGTGTGGCGTGGCAGTCAATGTGTTAAAACTGTACTTCTTCCCTATCCTTGGCCTTATTTTTTTCTCTTACACCTCTCAACATTTGACACACTAGATAACTTATTTTTTTCCCTCAATTCTCCCCTCAACTCCACGGGAGCTCCTTGAGGGCATGGCTCACTGCCGTGTCCCTGGAGTCTAGACCTCTCCTGCCTTCTAGCTATTCTTCTGCAAACACAGGTCTGACTAGGCCACAGAGCTGCTGACATATTTTCCATGGGCTCTTGCAGTGGGATGAACGTCCAGCTCCCGGGCCAGGCGCTGCAGGCCCGCACGGGAGGGCGCTCTCCACACGCACTTCCTGCTGCCTGTTTTCTAGCCCCTCAAACGTGATCCCACCTCTCAACACACACTGTGTTCCTTCAGGCTCCACACAGAAAACCCTGCCCTGGCTTCTTCATCTGGAAAATTCATCCTCATTCTTACAGTGCTAGGTCAGAAAGCTTCCTCAGGGTCTGTCCTGGCCTAACCAGAGTAAGGTGTTTCTTCCATGTGATGCCGCAGAACTCTGTATACCTCTCAACTCATCCATCCATTCTATTACAGTGTGATTATCTATATACAAATGAGTTTATTCCCTACACTAGAACAGAAACCATGTCTTTCTGTGGGTCCCCAGCACTTAACAGAGTAGACACTGAATAAATACTTGCTAAATGAATATTATGATTAACTTCAAATTATCTAAGGAAAGTATAAAATGTTTTATCATCAGATATGTATCATTTTAATAGAACTGGTAGTAAACTGCCAATATATGTAAAAAAGAAGATAAATACAGCAGTTTGGCAGACCTTGGACACATCAGCTCAACTAATATTCCGTGAGTTCCTGCTGTGTATACGGCGTTGCATAAACACAAAAGCATTCCTATCCCTACAACAGAGAGGGGTTGGAAAGACAGTACTAAAAGTAGGAAGAACAAAATGTGTATATCATCATCATCATTATCAAGCATTCACTGAGCTCTATGGGGTGATACAGTGTGAATTCTGTAGAGATGTGGTCGAGACCTAATTCCTGACTTGATAATATAGGATGCTCATTACACTAGGGTCTCCTTTAATTTTTTAAATAAGTTGACAGAAACAGAACTGAACTGGTAAAATGTATAAAAATGCAAGTCATTTGAAATAAACCTAATGACCTGTATTACCTAGACAGGGTCAGCGAGGCTTTGCGAAGCTCGGAGAATTCAGGAGCTGCAAGCAAAGGGGATGACGGAAGCATGACATTTTGGGCATTGAGAGGTGCGCTAAAGCCATGCTCTCATCACATCGTGCCCATTTTTTAAAGGATAGATCTCCCCTTATCATTATCTTTGGCTATGTTGTGAATCAATAAACAGGACAGGGATAAGCTGAGCTGGCTGGAGGAACAACAGTGGTCTGTGAGTGGGAAGCCCGTGGGGCAGAGGCTGGGAACTGACGGCCACACAACTGGTGAAATCGTGTTTGTGTAAATACTGGCTGGGGGGCATCTGTTCACCGGCTTCAAGTGAACACACGGAATGCAAAGCATCAAGGGAACAAAGGAAGTCATAAAAGGCCTGGGATGAACAGTCAAGAGACAGGAGAGAGTGGGAAGTGATGGTCAGTCCCACTGCATGTCACCAATAGCCAAAAGAGGGGCCGGGAAACTCAACAGAGAAGCAAAAGGGCAGGCTCCTCGGGCTAGGTATAACATGCCTCTGTGACACACGCAGACGACTTGTCCCTTCCTGAACTTTTCCATTAACTTACCACACAATCACTTCATCCTAAACTTGCAGGAGCCTTTACGGTCATATGGTCTAAGCATCCACCTGCTGCGTGTCATTCATCCTAAGCTAATCCTGTCCTACCTGGGTCTAAACTAAACATGGAAAACACAGAACTGCTCAGTGACAGGACTTTCTATGACTCCAGACAATGTCATCCTATCCTAACCTTCCGAACAAGCAGCTCTGCGTTCATTTTCAATGAACCACGGTCTTTCATCATGTACACACGTGCAGCCAGCTTGGGGTGTCACCCTGTACCGTGACCGCAGACCGCGGTCGTGCCTCCTCACCCCCTACTTCCGTGTGTGTTCCCACCCCACCCCTTCTTTCCCGTTTACTCTTCACGGCCATTGTCAAACATTCATCTGTTCCTATCGTTTTCTGCCTTAAGGTCACCAGGTTCCCTTCTCTGTGCTGGATCGAGGTTAATTGTAAGGTGGTACAGCCGCAGGGGGCACAGCTCACCCGGAATGGAGCTGCGCAACGCGGCGCCCCTGCCTCAGAGCCCACCTTCCCCGGTCCCCGCTCCTCAGCTAGTCCTTCTCTCCGTCCACACGCAGTCGGGCCCCTAAGTCTCCCCACCGTATCCTAAGTTCTGTGTACGAAGAGGCAGAATGCAGCCCTTTTGACTATGGCAGAAAAGGTTCTTTTAATAATATAAGCATGTTGAATGAGTATCACTCCTTTCCCACTGAACATTGCCACGAGCTACGTCGTATCCCCAAAACCTGCCCTCCATTATTCATCTAGTTTGCCTCTCTTTCTTCATACTTTCATTCAAGTATCGCTTTAAAAATCTTACCCTGTCCTTAGGGCTTTTCCAGGCCAAAGTGAAGAGAAGTGCTCTCTCCTCCTTTGCTGCCTGAGAAACTCCCAAGACTCTTCCCCATAGCTTTACCAACAAACAACTTTTGGCTAAATGTAAATTAAGCAAGTGTTAGGGAAGTAAATTATTATCTGGGCCACTTAGCTATAGTTATTTTCAATTTATTGTTGGTATCTCTGTATGATCTTATCTTCCACAACCAGGGATAGGGACAAAGACAACGACTCCAAACTGAGCTAAAAGGTTCTCTACACTAGGATCACATAACCTGTAAGGTTTCTAAGTAGCGCTCACATTCAGAGATAAAAGAGCTCTAGGTATCCCTGCTTTATGTGGACTAAGTTCCGGAGGTGTAGCATTTTAAAACAAATAAATCGTTAAGACTTCTGGCACTAAACATTTTCTAATCATAGGTTATTCGTAACTGCTATAAAACAGGGGTGGGGGCTGGATGGTGGGGGCTAGTCCCTGAACCCAGAAAGCAGGGTTCGAGGAGCCTTGAACAGTGGCTGTGTGCGCTCAGGCTCATCAGCTTTTAGCTAACATACCACCATCTATTGGTCAAATTCTTTCCAGCCTTCCCAAATTTGAAAGGTTGATTTGCCAAACGAAACTGAGTTAGAGTAGATACAACAGCTCCAGATTTCAGTTCAAGAAAATTCTGAAGTCTGTTCCTTTTTTTTTTTTTTTTTTGGCAACAGGGTCTTGCTCTGTTCCCAGGCTAGAGTGCAGTGGTGCAATCATAGCTCACAGTTCAGTGCAGCCTCAAACGCTCAAATGCCTGGGTTCAAGTGATCCTCTTTCCTGAGTAGCTGGGACTAGAGGCACACACCACTACACTTGGCTAATTTTTCTTATTTTTTGTAGAGATGAGGTCTTGCTATGTTGCCCACGCTGGTCTCGAACTCCTGGGCTCAAGTGATCCTCCTGCCTCAGCCTCCCAAAGCACTGGGATTACAGGTGTGAGCCACCTTGCCTGGCTGAAGTCCATTCTTATTATTAATACTTTCTAGTCTAGTGCTAAAAATAATTTATCCTGTTTTCACTATAAATTAGCTTCAAAGAACAGGCTTTAATTAAGAAACACTCATTTAAAAACCCTGCCACCAAATATCACTGCCTACAAGATGATTTTCAATTCTACAGAGAAGTCTGGAAAGATAATTTCCAAGCCAGAGAGCAACACAGACTATGGCTAGAAAGCTACCTTATTGTGATAGCAGAAAACAGGTCAAACACATCAAACGCTTGTCTGAGAAACAATCAGAAAGCTCAAAGGCCCTATCAGTTTTGAGGAACAATTCTATCCTTGGGCACAAGGGCAGTTTAAGCAGTGCAAACTGGTAGGAGAGGTCCTTGGATGAGTAAATACGGGGAAATTGCAATAATGATAGAAAATACTGTAACAAGTCTACTAGTTAGTGCCAATTAGGATTTACAGGAGCCTCACTGAACACTCAGCCAAAAATTTCAACTACTTAGTGAATTTCACAATGGGAATGTGAATTTCCCAATGGAAATGTACTTTTTTTGAGACAGGGTCTTGCTCTGGTGCCCATGCTACAGTGCAGTGCTGTCATCATCACAGCTCACTGCAGCCTTGAACTCCTGGGCTCAAAAGAGATCCTCCTGCCTCAACCTCTCAAGTAGTTGGAACTGCAGGTACGCACTACCACAGCTCGCTAATTTTTAATTTTTTTGTAGAGATGGGATCTTGCAGTGTTGCCCAGGCTAGTCTCAAATTCCTGACTTCAGGCGAACCTCTTACCTCAGCCTCCCACAGTACTGGCATTACAGGCCTGAGCCACCGTGCCTGGCCTCACTTCTGATACTGGTCACTGGGAAAATAAAGTTTGTCTTTTATGGCCAATTTTCTAACAACTCTACACGAGAAGACTGCTACAGTAAAACAGACCTTTTAGTATGTCTTATGGAGGGCTGCTTAATCCATTCTTCCGTGAGTCTGATAAACCTATCCCAACCCCTGTCCACAGAAGTACAACGAAGAAAATTCTGCTGACTTGCTCTTAAGTATGTGTTCCTGATGACTGTGTAAAAGAATGTCACCTTCCATAATGCCAACCTTTTCTTTTTTCTTAGTGACATGCTGTTAGTAAATAGGTATTTTTTCTGTTCTATGCAATGCTAGGTGGGGTAGAGCTGAGAGTATAAAGAACACACTGCTTATTGTTTTGAGAGATATCTAATCTTTTTTGGGTCTATAGTAAGAACTTAAAACCCTTAGCAAAACAGGTGAATAGTATATCGTGTGTGTCTGAACACATAAATAAAGAGATCCACGAAAGGACAGCCACCAAAAAGTTACTAGTGGGATTACTGAGAACCTTAGACCACACAGGACCGAGACTTCAAAGTAGTTTAAGTATCACTTGTCATAATAATGGACTTGAGCCTGCTAACACTGAGACTAATCAGTCCTGCTCAGGTGATTACTGCTTTACATTACTTTAGCTAAACCAGTAGCACCTGGAGCGTTCATCATCATCTCGTGTCACATAACATTTGTGTGGGTGGATTTAAGTGTATCATTATGGGGGTGGCCTCTCAACCTGTCATTTAAAGTCACCATCATAAAAGTCTCTCTTAAGAGTATGTAGTTCACATTCATCCAAACAGTCGATTTATATGGACCGAAATAATCTGATTTAGGTTTTAACCAACTAACCAGGATTTCTAAATAGTTTTTGTTCAGAAGTAGTAGAGAAGTATCTGTGCTGCGTGCTTCCTCACCAGGAAGACACTGGACTAGGAAAGACTGAAGGGATATAATCACAAAAGCAGCCGTGAGATTTAACTTGGACTAGTATTTACTATCTCTACTCCGATCATTATCATGACTGAGACTCAGTAGTCCATAATACATATCTTAAATAGAAATTAGGTTCTACTGAAGCCTTTCAAAATCCCCTACATGCTCGATTTATGTCCTACCCACCTCTTCCCCCTTTTCATTTAACAAATCATTCTGCAGAAATCTAGAGTTGATCTCGGGAAAGTCTAATGCACATTCCTACAACTTTATCACTTTTAACAATACCTAGTCCACATAAAATAGGCATCTACCCTTTCACTATAAGCTGGACAAGCAACTCGTGTGACTTTGAATGTGATTTCTTTTTCTCAATTCACTGTTCATCAACTTACAGAAGCACTGAAGTACCAAACACAAATCATAAGAATATTAAAAGCACTAATACTTGATTTGGGAAATTTAACAGTTCTGATAACCGCTTAAAGATTCTAACCACTGCACTTCAGAGATGCTTATGTGCATAGTGGGTACTCAAGTACTGAAGCAAATGATTACAGTACATGTTTTCATAAGGCAATGCAAAATTCTAAAACAAGAGACCAAACCTGTCAGCATCAGCAAAGGTGCATTACTGCACAAACCAGGCATTGGTGATTTTGAGTCTGCCTTACGTGTCTGAGTATTAATGCTCTCCATGTAAGTTTAACTAAAGTGTAACTTGGTCTGCAACCTCAAGGAACTGGTTTTTTTTTTTTTTTTTTTGAGACAGAGTCTCACTCTCTTGCCTGGGCTAGAGTGCCGTGGCGTCAGCCTAGCTCACAGCACCCTTGAAACTCCTGGGCTCAAGCAATCCTCCTGCCTCAGCCTCCTGAGTAGCTGGGACTACAGGCATGCGCCACCATGCCCGGCTAATTTTTTCTATATATTTTTAGTTGTCCAGCTAATTTCTTTCTATTTTTAGTAGAGACAGGGTCTCGGCTCTTGCTCAGGCTGGTCTCGAACTCCTGACCTTGAGTGATCCTCCTACCTCGGCCTCCCAGAGTGCTAGGATTACAGGTGTGAGCCACTGCGCCTGGCCCTGTTTTGAGTTTTAATAGCTTGGTAGACACTAAAAAAAAAAAAAGCACTGAATACTACTGTCAAAACAAATATACACAAATTTACCTATTTATAAAAATATAAATTTAACATTTAATTTTTAAAATTATCAAACAGTAGAACTGACAGTTTTTCTTTAGATGTACTAGTTCTATGAATTTTAACACATGCATGTGTCTGCAAAGCCACCACGACACCACACTTGGCATATACAACAGCTGCATCACCCCCCAAAAATCCCTTGTGCTGAATGTTTGTAGTCACCTCACTTGCCCACATAACCTCTGGCAACCACCACTGATCTGTCTTCTGTCACTATGATTTTGTCTTTTTGAGCGAAAAATATATTTTTATTTAAAAAGCATGTGTCACTATAAATGTCACCTTTGATTAACATTTTATAGAACTTGCCATCCACTCAATAGTTTGTTTCCCCATAATATTCCGTTTCTTACAGCTTTTTACTAATTAACTTGGGACATATAAATTTTAAATCCTTGGTACTGTTCTAAATTACTTATGAGGAAAAAAATTCCCTAAAGTAGGACAAGTTTTTAGTTGTTCTTAAGGTTTAAAATTTCTTCCTTATTAAGAATAAGATAATTCTCTTTCATTGAACATTTCCTGAGTATATTGATATAATTCTGATTCTGGATCACAGAAAAAAAGTTTATAATCCTTTTTGCCAAATTCTATCCAACTTGACCATGAACAGAACATCCTTGGTTTTAATTCACATTTCTGATGCAAGTGTTTTCTAAAAATTATATATGTAACAATACCACTAAAAAAAAAAACAAAAAACCCAAATAAACTATATGGATCAAATACTACTCAGCAAACTTAAGATGAGTCACAGGCAGTATGCATATCCTACAGGATCAGTACTGAGAGACCGTCTGCCTACTTGGCTACTCCTGCATCCGAGGCTGCGATGGTGAGCACCACTCTGCCTGGCTCTGGGCTCAGACAACAGTGAATGTCAACTCCGCCACTGCTGAGCCAGCTCCACAGCTGCAGGGAAACGCGGCCTGGCAGAGTGCAGAGGAGCCTCGCAGACCTGGTGCTGGGTCCAAAGAGCTCTGTTTCCAAGCTGTGGAGTAGCCTGGCAATTGCTTGGAATGGGTAACAGGTACAGATGCAATCCATACCTGTAATCCCTAATTTTCAAATTCGTTCCTTAAAAATTCCTTAGATAGTATTACAAATAGAAGAAAACTGACAGCCTTTATATTTTAACCTCCTTCCTTTCTGAACCACCAAAAGTAAAGAGAAGGTGAGCAGACTTTGTGGGGCCAAGTAGTTATTAGAAGTTTCTTGAGATTAGGAAAGCATACCGTGCAAATGAGAACAAGGACTGTATGTAAGGAAAGTGGAGAGAAGGTTTCAGGGTCTTCAATAAAGAAAAGTTTAAAAATGTCTCAAGGGAAAGCCTAGAGGAATTATGGGGGACTTTTGGAAATGTCCTTCTAAGATATTTTGGTAGTAAGTGTGAAATATACATAGGGTTTCTGAGATTTTGGGTAAGTTACTTTTCTGAACCTCTGTTTTCTCTTCCGTAAAACAGGAACAATAACAGTACCTACTTCAAAGGAGATAATCCATGTGGAACACTCAGCAGAGTGCCCAATGCATAAAATGCATTCAATAAATTTTAGCTATTATTGTCATTATTGTTTCATCATTATCAATGAAGGAAAATTCTCACATGCTATAAATCAGAGCGTAAACTGCTACAGCCTATCTGAAAGGCAGTATAGTAAAAGATAGAAAATTTTTAAATGCAAAAACTCTTTGTTCCAGTAATTTCATGCCTAGGATATCACCCTCAGAAAATTTTACTAAGTAATCAGACCTGTACACTAAGAGGCAAAATAAGAATGCTTACCTCAGGGTTATTTACAATAGAAAAAGATTAAAAACAATCTAAAGATATAGCAATAGTTAACATACACATAATGGAATACTCTGGAGTTATTAAAAAGGATATGATATACCTTAAGGTAATGATGTAGGCATATATTTATACCATTACATAAAAAGGAGTATACTGTATATCATATATAACCCAGATTATATATAACATGGTATATATGATATATATTACATATATTCCATATTATGCATAATATTAATATAACCCCATTTATCTAAGAAAGTATAGTCTACACAAAAACTTGTACACAAATATTCACAGAAACATTGTTTATAACAGCCCAAAAAGTAGAAATTGATGAATGGAGAAATAAAATTGGTATGGCAATAAAATAGTATTCAGCCATAAAAAGGAATGAAGTGTTGATACATGTTACAACATGGGTAAACCTTGAAAATATTAAGTGAAAGAGGCCAAGACACTAAAAGCCACATAATATATGATTCTATTTATGTGAACCATCTAGAATAGAGAACTGCACAGAGACAGCAGATAGTGGACAGCCAGGAGTAGAGCGGGGTGCAGTGGAAGACAATGGGTATGGGTTTTGGGGGTGGCTGATGAAAATACTCTGAAATTGATTGCAGCGATGATTGCACAACTCTGTGAATATACTAAATTATCTACCAAACTATATTAAGTAAAATTACAATTTGTCACTTATTAGTTACTCACCATCCATGAGAAGCCAATGGCCAGTGAGAACCCAGATGAGGACAAGCATGACAGACAGAGAGAATGACAGTAACTCAGCAGCAGTGAAACGCCCACAGCAACCAAAGGAAATCCTGCAAAACAGACAGATTTCATGGACTGATGGGCATGCTTTATTCAGTCGCCAAACCCTCCCTGGTACTCACGATCAGAGTACGTGATGGCTGCATTAGAACAGCAGGCGATACCTAGATACCTGGAATCCAAAATACCCAAACCTCTTTGGAGGGAGCTAAGGAAAGCTCAGAGGAAGTCTGCTTCTGCACTCATATGATCATGCACTTTTTAGACCAAATTATCAACACGGATATTTAGAAGTTTAAAGTGACAATATCAATCTCTGGAGAAACAAAGTATGGGGGCAATTCTATTCTTATGAGGAAATCAAAATGAAAAAAGCCAACAATTCATTTAGCAAAGATGAAAAAATACTTATTGGAAATCTATGTGGTGGTTATTAATTCCTGGGAAAGTCAGCTGCCAGTGACTGGTTTCCTAAGTACATGCAACATCTCTATTAGCGCAGCATTTGGTTTCCATGGAGCCATGGCTTTAGGAGTCAAGGTATGAGCACTGGGATTAAATGCCAGTGGCTGGCACATCTAGGTCACCAAAGATGAAAGGCAAAGAAGAATGTTTGAGTTCAACCACTCTTCTCACAGTCCATTAACCCACCAGTAAAGGAATGAAAGCACTGCTTCAAAAGAAAACTGTTCATCTGTCAATAATCTGGCAGGAAGCATGTCACAATGACTCGGACTTCTTAAGATTTGCTTACAATTCCTCTGCACAAAAAGGTGTGCAAAAGGAAGCATTATCTTTTAGTTTTGTTTTTTTTTTTTTTGTTTAAGAGACAGAGTCTCACTACGTTGCCCAGGCTGGAGTACAGTGGCTGTCCACCAGTGTGATCATAGCACACTGTAGCCTCCAACTCCCGGGCTCAAGCGATTCTGACGCCGAAGCCTCTCGAGTCGCTGGGACTACAGACACAAGCTGAGCTCTGTCTTCTAGTTCTAAAAATCAAATATCTCACTTCCCAGTCTTCTGGCATTTGTGTGCTCCAGACAATACCAGAAATTTAGACTCCTAACAATGCTATCAAATATGACAGAAAAAATATACAAATTTATAACTTAGAGGAAAGTCCCAAGTACGTACTTGTTCTGAGGTGAACAGGGTCTTGTTAAATACTGGCACATCGGGAGAAGAAGAAAAGCAAAAGCTATCGTTGCAAGAACTAGAGAAAGAAAATGTATGGTTAATTTTTTTATTTTGTTTATAACAATTATACAAAAAAATGGCATGACTTATAGAAACTTAGTCATTCCCCCAAATACTTTTCTAAACAAAGTAGATATAGTCAATTAACTAGAGTTCTTTAGTATTGCACAGATAACCTTTTAAAAAAAGAGGTACCCAATCTCAAGTAGGGGGAAGCACGGGTAAATATTCTCATTCTCTCCTATCTCAACACGAAAAGATAAATAGCAGGCCATGGGATGATCTCCTAACAAATCTTGTAGCATTTTGTTGATATGTTTTACATTTCCATCATTGCTTAGCTTGAAAACACATCAGAGAGCTGACGGTCAAATCGCCTTAATCAGCTATCAATGTTTCTATCTGCAGAAACACGGGTAGAGGCTGCCAATGACCTCTGTGTCAAACTGGACCTTCTGGTAACCTACCAGAAAAGGAGCCACGGCTAAAGCAATACTGCTCTGGTGTCACAAAGCTCCCAAGTTTTCAAATCCCTGGCCTTGCTTTCAGACTGTGTTGCCAGGGCTCAACAGATGGTATGTGGATCCAGTGGTTTAAGGAGGAGGTGGGGGGGGGTGAGGAGAAAAAGCCAGATTTATAAAGAAAAACTTGTAGGACGTGTGTAAGTCTTTATTTTTGAATTATAAAAATGATGAAAAATTTACCGTATAGTATGTTAATAGAGAAACTTATTTACCTGCTGTACATATTGTAAAAACTACTTGAACTGAGTCAAAGAAGAAGAACATTACTAGAAGAGAGACAGATGCTCCAATTGGAAGAAACAGAGCCTGGGTAGAGTCAATTGTTTGGATGCCTGAAAGAGAGAAAAAGGGACACATTAACAAGTTACCATGTAACAGGCACTGTGCACACGCACTTTATATACATTAACTTGTTAAAATGCAGAAAGTTCTAGGAATTAGCATGTGAGATACCGACTATCCAGGCCCTATCATTCTTTCTATCCCAATGAGATTACGAGCTCTTCGCTCTCCTCAGAGTGCCTTGATTATTGTAGGTGCTCAAGAAATACTTGCTGAATTGAACTACTGCCTCCTGGTGCTAATCATCTAGAGGACAGGATGTGAAAAATAAACACCTCCTCCCTATGAGAGGTAGTAAAAATTCAGATTTGCTCATTTGAGTATATTTGTAGTCTTGTGTATAGTTTTGGTAGAAGAAGTGGTCTTAATCCACTGATGACCAAAATAATTTCTCATCATCTGTGGATTTAATGTACTCATGCTCACTCTTTCTCACTGCTATTAGTAACTGAGAATTGACTTTGGGTAACGAGGGGAGAATAAGACATAGCTGAAAACAGCAAATCAGAAAAATTGGTTTATTTTATGGGAACATTTTAAGGTACCAGAAAAGGAGATGAATGGGGGGAAACAATCTCTTGGGATAGAGGAGTTCGCACGGTGGTTCTTGGTTGTTTGTTCATTGAAATAGCATGAAAAACTTTACAAACATTACAATGCCCACGTCCAACCCCAGACCAATTAAAGTGAAATCTAGGGGTTAAGCCCAGCTAAAAATTCCCCATCAAAATTTTATTTTGCACCCAGGGTTGAGAACCACTAATATTTGGTAGACAAGAAAAACGTCAAAATCTGATAATCACTGAATGAAAAAAAATTACCAGTTTCATCTTGTATGCTACCCACTTCAATGTCAATTAAAAAAGTGCACAAAAGGAACCAAAGAAATCTCCATATGATCTATTATAATTAAATATTAGAAGTAAATGGAATATTAGAAGTAAAATTCTCTCTTCATTAGATTAAGGCTACTAATAAAATATGCAACCAGGATAAACATACCTGGACATAAAGGGTTGCATGATCAACCAACATTTAAAAACTACTATTATTTAAATTTGCCTGTCCCTGTAAGAACTATTTAGAGGTTTTGCTGAAATATTTCACAGAACAAAACTGCTTAGTAGCTTAGATAGATGAGTCAAATAATCCACTTAGGAATAGGGCAAATCAATTTAGGAAAAGTGATCTGTGTGTCATGACAAACAGAACGATCTGGGAAGCAGTCCTGAGCTGCAGTCAAACCCATTCAGCTTGGCCCGCGAGTCACCTGGGAGGCGGGGGTGCATCTATTAGACTAAACTCTATAAAAATCTCTAATTAAATTTTACTCAAATAGTTTTTAAATTTAAGTGCTCTATACTAGTTTAAAGAAGACCCAGAGGAAACTACAGATTTCAGGTGCTTTTCACGAGAGAAAATAATGGTTTCTCAAATAAATGACTGTCACAGGATAATAAACAATCTTTTAAAAAATCCATACATCTTAAAACACACTTTCCCCCCTTTTCTGTATAACAAAGTATCATATAGTGTACAGATAGACTGTATTGGTTCAAAACATGAACAGAAAGATGGCTGGCTAGAACAAAGACTTAACAAAGTTAAGTCAGGTATATGAGATGTATTCATTTATAATCTAAATTTTAGAAACAGGTCTGCAATTAAGATACAAAACTCAATACAAATAACCTTTCTAGGATACGAGATAGAATGCACAGATTTTTTTGTTGTTGTTGTTTTGAAAGCACAGATTTTAAACCAGGAGACGTTGTCATAGAGCAAGTAAAGCTCTTTTAGTTGCTGACAATATGCTACTTAACACAACATACATGACTTCAGTACTGCACTTCCTGAAGGTCTGGAGATAAAGATCTCCAAGGGGGAAGGAGCTAATTAATTAGAGAGTTTAGCCAAACTCCAGTGACTTAAAAACAAAACAAAAAAGAGCAGCTGTAATGGGGAAGGCTTTTGCAAGCACAGTTGCATTATCTTTAAAGCCAAAAGCAACATAATAGGCAATGAAATTAAAAATTATGTGCAGCAACATTACTTTTAGCATTCAATGAATGCAGCGACAGGCTAAATATATGTCTGGTTATGGAACAGACATTAAGCAGTACACCAATGTATTGTTGGTAATTGTTAAGAAAATTACTGATTTTGCACCTCCACACAACAAGCATGCTACTGACTAATTATTTGCTGAACATCTATTATACAGTAAACAATAGGAGGGATTGCAAAAAAAAAAAAAGTCATTTCCAGATCTTATGGGGTTTACAGTCTAGGCAGGGAGATTAAGATGTATGTTTCCACTAAGAAGAAGAGAATTCCAACTGTACATCTCCATCAATCTTCCTAGTTCAAATAAATTATATGTGAAGTTTAGTATAAGACTTCAAGATGTCAGGTGATGGGGTGTCTTTTTAAAAAACCCCATTTAATAGTAATTAAATGAAGGACTGATGCGGGCTGGGGGAATCTATATAGGCTTCTTGGGACAGATATAGGAGTTAGAAGAAATTCGGGGAAATCAGAGGACCTGAAGGGAACTCTCCCTGCCACTGTCTAACCTTTTCTATTGTGAAATACCACACAAAGGAAAGAACAAGAATGTAGAGCTTAGTGAATCATCACATGTCTAATACCATTCAGGTCAAGAAACAGACCAACCCGAGAAGGCTTCATTGTGTCTCCCTCAATCACTACTCTGTCTTCCCCCCAAAGGGAAACACTATCCTGACTTTATATATTTCCCACCTAAGCATGTATCCTTAAACACTAATGTTTATTTTGCCGTTTTAAGAATCTTATACACTTGAATTATGTAGTATGTGTTTTTTTTGATCTGGTTTCTTTCATTCAACATTATTTGTGGGAACCATCCATGCTGCCGTAGTTCACTCAATTTCATTGTATGAGTATATTAAAATGTATCCATTCTATGGTTGCTGTTTGTATTACTTCTGAATTTTTGTTTTTACAAATAATGCTACTTTGAGCATTCTTGTACATGACTTTTGATGCATATGCGCCTCTATCTGTTGCGTGTATAACTAGGAGTGATGCTGCAGGGTCCAAGGGTTTACACTGTCGCCTTTAGCAGATAATGCCAAACTGTCTCCCAAAGCAACTGTGCCAACTTACACTCTTTCCAGTAATGCAAGTGAGTTCTTTCTTGTTGTTCATTCTCACCAACACTTAGTGTGATCCGGGTTTTAAATTGTAGCTATACTGGTAGGTATGTAGTGCTTTCATCAGGGTTTGATTTTCATTTTCCCGCTTTCTAACGAATTGAGTGCCAGACCTCCAGGTAGGCCTGTTCTCCCCTCCCCGCTTACTTCCACGTGGTTAGAGCGGCCCTGATAGGTGGAGTATGACCATAACCTGAAGTAATAACTCCCTAGTCTTTTGTTCAAATACTCTAGGGAACCTTGCAGGGAGAAACATTCAATTACAAAGTGATTTCTCCTTTTTGCAAACTTTGATTCAAGTGGCCCATCTAATCCTCTCCCAATACTTAACATCACTTCTTCCAGCTTCTCTTATAATCAAGGACAATTTAACCATTTCTGACACAGTCAAAGTGTGTAATCAGAGTGATCCTTCACCCCTGGCCCTCCACCAATGACGCTGGCCTACACCTAACACCTCTTCCTAGTCTCATGTGTCTTCACAAATTCCTTGATTCTTAGTATTTTGAGAGTAGGCAACTACAGTATTTTAAATACCTCCATCTAGTCACTTTCTCCTTCAATCAGTCCAAAACACCCTTGCCAAAACCTTAACACTAAATTCAAACTTTCCTTTTTTTAGAACTTTCCCCTCAATTGTTCTAATTGTTAATCATTCAGAACTTCACTCTCTTTAGCACCTACACGATCTCTCTTGTGTGTCCCTGTTCTTCTTTCTGGCTGTTATTATTCCTTTGATTCTTGATAAATGTATTCTGTTTTCTATGCCATCCCTTCCATCTGGAATGATGTTATATTCCATAATCGAGCACTGGCCTTCTTTGCAATGGCCGTATCTTTCATTATGTTTTTCCTGATTAGATGAAAGTAGACTGCTTTCTTTCCTAATCTGTCCTTGTCCCTTTTGGTATCCATGGCTTCAGGAGGAACTGAAGAAATATATGTTGTTAAAGATAATTTAGCACAACA
This sequence comes from Avahi laniger, assembly GCA_963575035.1. NCBI lineage: Eukaryota > Metazoa > Chordata > Mammalia > Primates > Indriidae > Avahi > Avahi laniger. The sequence continues at coordinate 974 of CAUYSK010050744.1, read as the reverse complement.
CAGGAGGTAGATTTAAGAAAATGACCATCTAAAAAGAAGAATTCTACTACTAGACTCTGATTCATAATGAGAAATAAAAAACTGATGTTACTAGGTAAATTCCTTCCACTCGAAGGACTGCCATTTATTTATTTATTTGAGAATAAAATTGTACTCAGACACACACACACACACACACATATGTAGATTTCTCTTAGGTTCTGTGGTGCAATGTACAGCAGATTTATAATCTAGTTTCAGTATATCTGGATTAGTACTGCATAAATGATATGTAACATAGGACCTTTTAAAAGGGATTCAAGAGTATAAGGTGATTTGGCTTAAAATGTTGATAGATAGCAAATGACTATGTGTGTAATAATTTAATCTGAAAACCAGATATTGCACTGGGTTTTACCTGGTTCCTAGTAAGTTCCTAGTATGGAATTTTACTTCACACGAGGCTCTGTGCCATATGTTTCAGAAAAGACTCATATATTTAAACGATTCTACTTATTGTCTTTATCATGCCCACTTTGCAATCCCAGGGACAATGAAACACATGTAATTCAGTGAAAACTGGGCAAGTATAATTCGGTTGACAGGGTATTGTAATCGCTAGAGAAACTGAAATTACTGAAAGTAATCTCCTTTCAATTTAACATCCATGGTCCTCCATCAACGTTCTTTTTTTTTTTTTTTTGAGACAGAGTCTCACTCTTTTGCCCAGGCTAGAGTGCCGTGGCGTCAGCCTAGCTCACAGCAACCTCAAACTCCTGGGCTAAAGCAATCCTCCTGCCTCAGCCTCCCGAGTAGCTGGGACTACAGGCATGCGCCACCATGCCCGGCTAATGTTTTCTATATATTTTTAGTTGTCCAATTAATTTCTTTCTAATTTTAGTAGAGACGGGGTCTAGGCTCTTGCTCAGGCTGGTCTCAAACTCCTGGTCTCAAACAATCCACCTGCCTCGGCCTCCCAGACAGCTAGGATTACA
>CAUYSK010050742.1:0-18845 GCA_963575035.1 Avahi laniger | reverse complement strand
TCCTCTGATGTTTCTTTCTTTCTTTTTTTTTGAGACAAGCTCACTGCAACCCCTAACTCCTAGGTTCAGGCGATCCTCCTACCTTAGCCTCCTCAGTAGCTGGGACTATAGACACATGCCACCACACCCAGCTCATTTTTCTGTTTTTAGTAGAGATGGGGTCTTGCTCTTGCTCTGACTGATCTTGAGCTCCTGACCTCAAGCAATCCTCCTTCCTTGGCCTCCCAGACTTATAGGATTACACATTTGAGCCACATGTCTGACCTAGATGCTAAATTTTCATCAGAAGTACTTGATTTTTCTTTAGATGTTATAAAATTTACAATCGAAAAAAAGTAGATTCTCATACTCATATTGTTCCAAACATATTAAAAGTTCTCCAGTAATCGGATTTAGTACCAAAAGTCATTTCCTTTACAGTTTACCTCCCACGTTGACAAAACTGGTCTATTTGTTTTTTAGAAGAATTGATTTGACTTTGAAGCAAGAGCATATCCGTTTCAAAACAGTGTCTGTCCAAACCGAGTGCTCCCACTGGCTTTGGGGTCAACTCCGTGCTGACGGCATCGCGGTCCGGGGGTCTGTCCAGCACACGCTGCAGAGCAGCTCTGAATGTGTCAGTTTTCATCACATATTTCTTGCTGTTTTTGCAGGGAAAGTATTTGACACTGCTTCAGTTTTTGAATTTAATTAAAATTAAATTAGAAATTCAGCTCTCCAGGAGCACTAACCACATTGCAAGCTCCCAGAAGCCACTGGCCGCAAATGCCAGTCTACACCGGGTTGAGAGGATTCTCATCCTGTTGCCTGTCCTTTGATCCTGTTCGTCCCCGTGACTGCCCTGTGGTCGGTCTTTCTCAGTACAGCCCAGAGGATTTCTTTACTTGGCAAAGGCCTCAAGGCCCCACACGGAAATGACGCTTCTCACAGCTCACTGGCCCGAGCTAGTGTAGGGAGGAGGGGAGAACTCCCCATCGCCCTCTGGAAATCACCGACGAGACGCAGATTAATAGGAGAAAAGGCGTATGAATTTATTTACTCATAGTGACACAGGAGCCTTCAGAGCGAAGAGCCACAGACACAGGGAAATTGCGCGTTTGTGCTCGGGCTCAGTTAAGTGCGGACAGCCACGCAGAAACACGACTGCACAGAAGGGTCTGATCTGACGCCAGCAGGCTGAGCGGGGGCCCCGCCAGGCCTGTCCCTCTGTGCAGCACCCTTCCTTCTGGGCGTGGGCAGGGTCCTCTCTGGAATCGGGGTCTTACGATTTACAATCAAATAGGGTAGGTCAGATAATTTCTTTATAGCTAGTTTTTACACGGAAAGGAGGGGAAAGTTAGAGTAATATTTTTAGCTTTTAAGGCTGGCCTTGGGGAAAGGGGCTCTTTGACCTGCGTGGGGGAAGAGGGGTTCTAGTGTCTGCGGCTAGCCTTGGGGGACAGTGAGGGGCAGAGACAGAGGGCGGAAGGTCAGAGCGAGCTGCCTCCGAGGACTTCATTTTGGGGTACCGTTTTCTGAGACCCTGCACAAGTCACAGGGCCCCCCCAACCACAGGGAACCGGGAAGTGCAATCTTACTGTGAGCCCAGGAAGAGGCGCACTAAAGACTGTCTCAGACGCGGGAATGAGGAAACCAACTGTGAGAGGAAGCTGAATCTCAGGGACACTGGGGAGAGATTGTGTTGGGCAGGAGGAGGACCCCCCCACCCCCGCCCCGCCCTCGACACTGAGGCAAGTGTAAGAGTTTCCAGTTGCTGCTGTGACAAATTTTCACAAGCAGAAACTTAAACCACACAGATTTATCATCTCACAGTTCCGTAGCCTGGACGCCAGGTTGGCTTGGCTGGTCGCTCTGCCCTGCTGTGGGCTTCGCAGGACCAAAATCTAGGGTCGGCCGGCTTCCAAGAGCATTTGAGTTTTTGGCAGAGTTCGGTTTCTTGCATTTGTGCCACCAAGGTTCCTGTTTCCTCTCTGGCTGTCAGCTGGAAGCCAGCCTTGGGTCCTGGAGCCCCTCCTCAGCCCCCACCCACATGAGGAGCCTGTATTAGTAATATTAGAGCTGGCGGTGGGGTGAGGGATCCTGCTCCGGCTGCCATCTCTCGAGTCGTCTTCTGCGGAATCCCTCTCACCTCTTTCTCTGTGAGCCCTTAAGGGCTCAGGTGACTACACTGGCCCACCTGGATACCTGCCCTATTTTGTCAGGTACCCTAAATGACATCTGCAGAGTCCCTTCACACAGTGTCTAGGCTTTTGCGGGGACAGCTTTAGAATTCTGCCTACCACAGGTCCTAAGCACGGATGAGCCGACAAGTCTGTGAGTGGGAGCGCGGAAGTTGAAAGATCACACTGCTGCTTCAGCTCTCTCTGAGGTAGGAGTCAAGGTCATCTGATGAATAAGACATCTTGGCGGGGCATGGTCACTCACGCCTCTAATCCTGGCACTCTGGAAGGCCGAGCCGGGAGGAGGATTGCTTGAGCTCAGTAGTTCAAGACCAGCGTCGGTGAGAGCAACACCCCATCTGCACAAAAAATAGAAAAATTAGGCAGATGTGGTAGCATGGGCCTGTGGGAGGCCGAGGCAGGAGGATCGGTTGAGCCCAGGAGCTTGAAGTTGCTGTGAGCTATGTTGACGACACTGCACTCTAGCCAGGGCAACAGAGCAAGATCCTGTTTCAAAAACAAAAGGAAACAAAAAAGACATTTTGCTAAATGCAGATAGATTTTCAGCTGCTTATATTGAAAATATTTACTACATAAAGTTAAGAAGTTTGTGTCAAGAAGTTCAAATTATGCAGTGTCCCTTGGAATTGACGTCCAGGATTATTACGAGGATTAAATGTATTATTAATAAATGCGGTGGTTGATGTGTTAATGCAGAGTTCAGATGTTCAAATGGGGTTCCTTTATAATCATAAAAACTTTTGTTTATGTGGGTTATATTCATTAACATTTATTAGACATTAAAACTAAGAAATTTAAAAATCATTTACTTATACATAATAATGAATGCAATAAATGTTAATATAATTTTTATGGAAAATGTATTTTCCAAAACAAAAAAGCCTGAGAAGAATGACATTACAAATCTCCTTAATGTCTGGTTTAACAGAAGATGGTTAGATTTTCATAGCTGCTTCTGTATTTAATTGTTGCAATGTGTTGTTTTAGAAGAATATGAAGAAAATCTGGCCACACACAGATGCATGTAGCTGGAAAAGGGAAATATTACTGCAATTGCCTTCCATAAAAATGGATATTCATCTTCAATATTACACCAAAACTGAAGCCTTAGTTTGAATAAACTTTATTCTGTTACATTGGTCCATCTTGCACTTTGAAAAGATCTTGTACTTATGCATGACATTGTAACATCATACATTGATTGACATTTGGAAAATACTGGTTTACTGAGCAGACCTTCCAAATGCTGACACATTTTATTGTGCAATGTCAAAAATTGATCCTTTAATTCACCACCAGTCTCATCGGAAATCTTGAGACGATGTTGAGCTCACGATGGTGGATATGAATTTTCAAAAATTCTAATTTTAGCTTAAAAACTAAAACTTCATTGACAAAAGAGAATACTGTCAGTTGTTTCATTGGAAGTGACGGGCTCATTTTATTCCTTTTTGTGAAAATGTCCTATCTTGTCACATACATGAGTAACCGGTTAACAGTCTTTAATGTAAAATGGGGCTCCACGTTGCAGGGCTAGTTCAGCTCCGGCAGCTGGAGATCGTGCCTGCTACACAGAAGCACTTTACCTGCACGTATTGCCTCACCAAAGGCATCTGTAGGTGAAAATGAACTTTTTCTTTTTTAAAGTAGTGGCAGAGAATGACGAGTATTTGGTGCGACTGCTCTGACTCCTGCTAAGACGCAGTTTTACTGGCCATCTTTTGCAGCATCAATGCAAATGTCAACACAGTAAAAAAGGCAATAACCTTGTAGTTTAGGCAAATACTTTTGACCTCATGGGCCCCTTGCAAAGGTTCAGGACCCCAGGGGATCTGTGGAACATGCTTTGAAAACCAGTTTTAATGTCTCTAAAACATTGAGCACTGTGATAGGAGTGCGTCATTACTACCGTTGTGGCTTGTGGTGTTCTCCCAACCTTTCCAATCTTCAACGCGCAGAAGCTGTTTTTGGTCCCTGTTTCTCTGGTGCTTTAGGTGACCCCCATCCTCAAGGCTGCCTGCAAGCAGCACCTAGGCTGGAGAAGCACTTCTCCATGCTCACAAATTACTGATTTATTGTTCAGTTACTACCACACTCCACCTTCCCCGATCCCAAACCCGCAGTCCTTTAGTGGAGCTGCTCCACCGGCTGAGAAAGGAAGGATTCGAGAAACTCAGTAACACATAGCAGACTAGCCTCTCAGCGCTTCCAGAGGCAATTGTACTTCTGTGTTAGCTTGTGCAGTCTGCCCTTCGTATCCGTGCAACCAACCACCCTCGGACTGAAGGTATTTGGGAAAGAAAAATTGTGTCTGTACTCACCATGTAGGCTTTTACCCTTGTCATTCCTTATTCCCTGAACAATATTAGTCTGACAACTATTTACATATCACTTCCATTGTATTAGTTCTAAGTAACCTAAAGTATACAGCAAGATGTGCATAGATTACAAGCATATATGCCATTTCATATACGGATTCGAACACTGGTGTTTTTGGCATCTGTGGGAGGTCCTGCAACCAATACCCCACAAATACCAGGAGATGACTTGAATTAAAGACAGGACATTTAACCAACCTCAAACAAATCCAGCTAGTGTAGGAATCAGAACCAACAGTAAAACGTTGGGTCTTGGAATCTAGCCTTGGGGTCAACCACCTTAAGGTGCTTTTGCTACTCATGGGAAGATGGAGTCACAAGTGATACAAAACTTGAGCGATTTGGAACTTGAAGATTAAAAAAAGGTAACTCATTATCAGGAATAAGTATTTTAATGAAACAAAATCAGAAGCTTGTGAACCTCGGAAGTTCTCTCGTTCATTGACCAGTTTCTCTCAACCACAGAAAACACCAGTGTCTGTGAGGTTCATTTTTGGAAGTGGGAGGCTTGGTTTAGTTTAGTGGCTCTTCTGCTATAACCATGGACCCCTCAAGGTAAGAGTGTGGTGCAAAGGCTGCTGGAAGTTCTTTCCAGGGAAGAACCAGTCCTTGTAAACGAACTCATTCAAACTACAACATCACTGGTATTCATCTAGGCGGGTCTGTCTGATTTTCTGAACTCCAAAGTGCCGCACCCAGCATGTAGTAGCACATTAGTGCTGCTTCACTGTCCATTTTATGACTAAATAGGTTATGTTCAGTAGGTTTTAAGCTTTCAATACTCAACTGTGTAGTTCCATACACACACTAACGGTAGGAAGAATGGTATAGCACTCATTCCTAAATCCACAGGTTATTTAGCAAAGCACCCTGATGCATTAATGCAGAGAAAATATGACTCAATAGTTAAAACTGGTTAAGTGTCTAGGTTTGTATGAGAAAGAAAAACTGAAATGTCACTTAAGCCAAATTAGACAGGAAGAGTCTCCATTTCCTAATTCTAGGGAATCTGACTAGTTCAGATGGATGTACGTGAACTTTATCACCATGACTTTCTGTAAGAAACATTCTTTCAGAAAATCTCGAGAATCACACACAGGCCATGGCAGAATGTGGCATGAGACATGATGAGAACTTTGGGGTCAGACTGCCCAAGACTGACCTGGCTCTACCACCTACTGGTGATGAGATGCTGGCAAATTATCAACGCTCAGATGAGTGTCTATCTGTAAGATGTGAACAGTAAGAAATGTATCTCCTTCACTAGGCTGTGGGAACTGAGACAATCTAGGTCAAGTTCTCAGCACAAGCACTGGCCCATGGTGAGGGCAACGTCACTGTTAGCTGGCTGTACCTTCGTAAGTATAATCAGTTCAGTCACTCTACCCACAATGGTAACTGCAAGGCATTTCTTCCCAGTCTTCAGACTCTCCCTTATTTTCTACACAGTTCACTGGAACCTCCACTTACTTTGTCCCTCTGATAAAACAACTGGGGTCTTGATACTGCTGAGAGAGAATTAAAAAAAAGAGAGAACACCTGGGTTCCAAGCTGCCCTTGTAAGCACCTACTGGTGGTACAGCTCTGCACATGCTGGTTGGTTCCACACGTAAGCTGACTTATGATCAGGGTGGGGCAAGGACCAGAGTAAAGAAAAGGGGGCCGTGTCAAGACTGAACTTTAAACACCAGTCTCACCAGTGCTGTAACATTTTAGGTTATGCTGGAGTAGCCTAGTAATAGCCCTTAAAACGCCTCAGACTCAATGTTTAAGGAGTTAAAATAATTCCTACACCTTATTTTGAAAAAGATCTACTCAAACATTTTCAGTTAAGGCAGCATTTAATTAATGTTACAATAAATGTTTCTGAAACCTGAAAAGAAGATGAAGGTTGTTTAAAGAGATTCCTTTAATATAATGAATACAAAAGCGTGTCAGAAAGTACCCCAACAATTACACAGCTTTGAACAAGTGAAACTATGGTTACCAAACAGCTGCTTCTATTATAACATCTACAGCGTCTGAAAAAGGATGTAATAATAAATAACTGTAGATGCATCATGAGACACCCATTTATTTCATCGCAGTAGTGGATCTTACTACATGTTATTCTCAATTTTTTCTTTACTCTTCAGATTCTCCAGGCTTGCGAATGTCATCAATCTTCAAAATCATCCTAACCATTTGTGTTGCAAGAGATATCTGTTGCTTTTTGCCAATCAAGGTTTCTATTACATGTTGTTGCTTCATATCTGCAAAATACAAGAAAATCAATTATGCTAAAAGAACATATTTAACTTCAATAACCAGTTCTGATTTTCTGATTTATGGGATCACAGTAAAACTTAATACAAACTGTTGGAAACCAAGCAGGAGGATACTAACCTCAGTTATATTTCATTTTCAGATTAATAGGATTTTATGACTTCTAAGGACATTCTAAAATTTGAACCCAGTTAACAGAGGGCTGTTGGGGGATGGGGAGGCTGAAAGGTCAAACTTTTCAACGGCATCTCATCCCACAAAGTATCGACATCCTAACTTAGTAAATCTGAAATAAGTAAAATCTGTACTTGAAATGTAAAATATTTCCAAGACAGACCTAGAAATGCTAAATCTTAGCACAACCAGGCATTCAAGTTAAAAACATTACATATTTGTCTGACAAAGAGCTGCTTTTATTAAAACCTTGGAATGTGAGTATGAAAAGCAGAATATACCTGTATCCTTCCTAAATAAAAACAAACCGTCAGATTCTGTGGACTGATTACAGAACTCCAGACATGGCTCAATTAGTACAGAAATCCCTGGGACCACTGTTTCAATAAGCTAAAGCTATCCTACCTTTTCAGCAGTTGAACTACAGAAGGGGCTACTGAAGTTACGGTATATCACATTTATAAAATACTCCACAATCTGCAGGATATAACCAACCACACAGTAAGCTGTAAACTAAAAGTTCATTTCAGAGCTGTTTTATATATTGTTTCACTTTGATAGACATTTGCACAAAAAATGGAAATTACTTTCTAAAACCAGAGATTAAAACTTGAGTCATCTTTGGTTCCAAGGAAGGATTTATTAAGGTTAAAAAAAAAAAAAAGCCATCTTTGGTAATAATACCTTGTTGTAATTTACTATAATTAAAATGAGTTTTATGTTGCCAGGACTGCAACCTAACCAACTCCTAAGGTAATCAAATCAAACATTCTAAAATTCAGGACTTGCATATGTAAAGTGTATTTAAAAAAGATAGCTTCATAGTATATACTATACAGTAATATGTAATTATTTAATTTAAACACAAAACAGCCCCGCACAAAGATCATGACAGCTCCTCACCATTTGTACCCTTGTGCAAACAGTCAATTCCAAGAGCAGGGTTCATCTCCTTCACTTGTCTCGCTCGAACTTCGGTCATAGTCTGGATAGGATTCATGCCACTGTTTTCAGAAAGGGCCATGGGGATGACCTCCAGGGCGTCGGCAAATGCCCTCATGGCGTACTGTTCCAACGTCGGGCACTGGAAGGGCATAGGGGTGTAGTGAAAATGCACTTGGCAGAAAAAAAACCTCCAGCAGCAACTGGAAAACATGACTCTACTCCATACTTTGAAAATGTAACACATAAAGAGTTTTAAGAATAAGCTGTCTTGATTATTTTTAATCTATCAGAATACTATTTTTTTTACATTTTAAAAGATGAATTTTATTGTTTGTTAATTATACTTCAATTAAAGAAACAAGCTTTCATAAGCCTCCTAAAGAAAACATGTGTGAATAAAATTACGAAAGAATCAAGATCAGCTCAATGTGGCTTCTATCAGAATATTAAAATGTCACTATAGAATAAGGACACAGAGGGTATAGGTGTGAGAAATGCCTCACAACAAAGCAGCCCTCTCTGCTTTACTTTTAAGTTATAATATAAAATTAATTTCTAATAATGTTAAAAGACTATAGAGATTTACTATTAGTTCGAGGATGGAATAGTTGAAAACAGCTGAGGAATGCTAGTTTAGGGTAAACTGAATTTGAATAAAAGGTGTGTGCCCTCAGCTCACAATGCTTTGTTCATCATGAGTCCAGCACCCCTCTCCCTGCACTGTTCCGCAGCCCACATCCCCTCCACACACCGGAGATGTCCCTGTCCTTTACTCATTTTTGCATGTGTTTACCTTATCTGCCTCTTGGCTAACTGCCAGAGCACAAGATATTTCCGCAGCCCCTCCTCCATACACCACACGATTATCACGGATGAGGTTCCGGATGACACACAGAGCATCATGAAGGGACCGTTTTGCTTCCTCGATGATCTAAGGAAAACAGTTTCGCCTAAATTAACGTGATCAGGATCACTTAAGAACCAAATACCTGGCAACTCTTTAAAAACAAGTGAAGAGGTCTTGCCATACATTTAGTCTTTATCATCAGATGATTTACCTCTTTAAACACCTTTCCTCCCTGCAATGTAGTTAACAAAACTCAACAAAGGCAGCCACCATGACTCACTATAGGACACATGATGAAGCAAAGGAGTAAAATACTCACAAAACCCCCCAAGATGATTCGCATTTATCACGTGCTAAAAATTCATTCTCAACAGAGATTGTCAATGGTTTTTACTTGGGCTCCCTGTTTCTGCCTAACGGACAGCACAAATGTGCTTTGTGAAAATGACAATTTAACATGATGTTCAGTAATCATAATCTATATCATGACACATCATTTCTTTGATGCCACACTATGTACCAAATCAGAAAAAATGCAGGACCAATGACAAAATTCTCACCATCTTATTTCCTCCTCTAATGAAAATGGTTACAGCTCTGGAGTTCTTACACTGCTCGATGACCAGCATTTTGTCTTTAGTTGTCCCAAATGAGATTTCCTTTACAAGACCGGCAAAGCCCAGCTTCTCAGCTGTGAGCTCTGAGAACCGGGGCACGATTCGCCCTCCCGTTGCGATGGCAATCAGCTAATTGGGGTATTAAGGGGGAAGGACAAAGACAGTATTGGTGAACAGCTAACTTTCAAAACTGGACCACACGAGCTCAATTTGATCTAGGTCCACCCCCTTCACTAGAATTGCTAACCCCCTCTGGCCAAACTTTTCCAGTTCAACCCAAAGAGCCTTGTTAAAAAACAAGGTTCTCTCTGGCTGCCTGGCTCTATCACTCCACATCTGTCCCCTAATCTCACAATCTTGTCTCCCCTCTGTGCAGGTCTCCCTCTCTGGGAACCTAGTGTGCACACTCCCCACACAGGGCTGCAGTGAGGACCAGTAAGACTGTACACCTGGGACTGCTGTTAGTATTTGGCTGACACAGGAGGGAATGAGAACAGGTCTTCCTGCCTCAGAAAGTCAGTAACAGGGCAGGGCCAAGAGCCATGACATATGGAAAGCATTTCAGAATGCCAGGAACACCAGAAATACCTGGCACTGTTATTTAAATAATAAAAAAAAAGATTCCAGCGCTTTCTTCTTTCCCAGCTCATCCTCCTCTAATCTAATGGAGCCTTGGCATGATGTGGTTATTTAAGGCAAGTGCTATGAAAGCACCCCTTACATGCACTGTAAGCTCAACCCCTATGTCCAGAAAAGGCTCTTCACATGGAGCTTCCTACCTCAATTTCAGGTCCTCCTACCCAACGAACTGCAGGCAAGTTATTCTGAAGAAGTAAATGATTCGCCTCATCATCAAAGCCCCACTGACAAATTGCTAGGTTAGCACCAGTTTCTTTGATCTGGGAAAAAAAAAGCCACAATCATGTTAATAAAAAGTAGGTTATTTATTCTTTGTTGTAACATTTGAAAAAAAAGGGAGATGCACAGTTGGGTGTGTAAGGTGGGTGCACTGAAATAAAAAAAGCACAAAAAAGGGAAGCAGATACTCGAGTGTCTACTTTCCCGTCAGTTCCAAATTCTAAATAATGGGCATGTGTCAATGGGGATCAACTCACCTTTTAAACTATATTCTAAAAACCACAATCAGTAATTTACGCTGAACCCCGCTCTTACATACAGTGCAGCAAAACAAACAGATGTGTTAACAAAGCTAATACCCCCTCCCCCTTCCAGGGATGAAAAGGCTAAAAGCTCTGCCCTGTCACAAATACTTAAGATGTGGTTTCACCTGTGTGTTTTAAAGAAAAACAGAGTATTATGACACATTTCTCTGCAATTTGCCTGTCTTACTTGAGTGGATAATCCTTAGTGGATCAACAGACACACCCTGGCTTAGGGCCCACAGAGGCAGTCTTGCTTCTAGTAAGAAGCATCCCCCATTGCCACTTGCAAATAAATGGTTCACGTTTCCCAATCAGAAGGTAATGATCAGAGCTGATCACTGCCCTCGTGACGGCCTGGGATTGCTGCACGACTCCCAACTCCTGTTTCCCTGTCTCCACCCAAGCCTCCCAGATCACGCACCACCACCTGGCTGTACCTCCCTTCCTTCCCTAACCCTCCGGAGCAGTCCATTAACAGCAGACTCCTTATGCAATGTTTCCGTCACATTCTTATTGTGAACAAATTCTGGCTGTCCACTGACAACCAATCTGCCCATGCATTTCTGCTCTAATGGTGGCTATTCTTCCTCTCTTGTGCTCACAGGAGAAGGGTCCTTACTGCTCCTCATGGTCGCCTACAATGTTCCTCTCTCGGTCCCTTGCTCTCATTTCAGCACCTAGTCCTGTCACTATTCCTTTTTCATTCCTGGCAACCTGCACATCACCAAACATGGTCCATCCAATACCTTTAGCCTCTCAAGTTTACCTTTTTTTCTCTAGCGCACCTCAGCCAGCATTCCCATGACGCTGGCCCAACATCCCAGACAAGGGGCTTCTATTTACAAACTCCTGCCAGCACACCCCACCCCTTCAGGCTGGCTGTTTCTTGCACAAACTAATCACGCTCCTGCCTCGGGGGCTACCCCATCTCTCCTCAGCCTGGAATGCTCCTCACCCAGAGATGCTGCCCTCTCACTCAACACAGCTCTCTTCTCTACAGAGGCCATCTCTGACCAGTGTTCACGGCAGAGCCTTGCCCACCTCTCCCTAGTCCTGTGCCTCAAGGACAAAAGTTTGGCTTTGTTCACTCTGCTGTGCCGCTAGGACCTGGTATGTGGTAGGCAAAAGGTATGTGTCATACAGAAATGAATTCAATTACTTTCCTAAGAACAGACCAGACATTATAATAGCTTCTAGTTTGTCTGCTAAAATAAATAATGCTCTAAGCAGTATCAAGCTTCCATGTTCCTGGAAGCTTGAGTACCGGTGCTTTAAACTTCCAAGGACAGGGTCCCAAAAGAGGAATTGCTACATCAGAGAGCACGCACACTTACGTGAAGGTATTTGTAAGATCATACTCTTGACTTATTTGAGTGAAGAACTGGGATTGCTATGAGTATATTCTGGTTTAATTCCAGTTATTGAATAACTCTTTTGTCTAAAAGTTATGTTCAGAGATCATTTCTGTGCCATTTGATTTTTTTCCTGTATACGTTTATTCCTTTTATAATTTAAAACTGAAGGACTATACTGCGAATATGTTATTTGTACCCACATAAAATATCAAGATTATAATACAGTCACAAATATTTATTACCTATACCTAACTGCTTTGGGAATTTAAATTTCACTAAGGGTTACGGTAAGACCTACTTGTTGAATCATCTCTTCAAACTTCTCCTTTTCGTATTTCTGAAGGGCTTTATAATCTTCTACAGAGGTCACATCCAGCTTATGCTTCGTTTTTGGTTTAGGTGGTTCAAATGGACACGTGAGAATTGCAATCTTAGCATCTTCCACTTTCTATGTGGAAAAACAAAGACATTTTAATTGGTGGAATTGAGAGATAAAAACAGTGTGAAGCCGTGAAAGGCAATGGCTTACTTTTGGCATCTGTGGGTGACTGAAATCCTTATCCACAATCACACCCTTAATAAGCTTCGTGTCCTCCAGCCTCCCGCCCACTTTGCCTTCTACTTTGATGAGCTCAAAGTCTACATCTCTCCGCTTCATGTCCGCCACAGTGAGGACAGCATTCACAGCAATCTCGGCCATTTGTCGGTGACAGCTGTTGACCCTGATGAAAACACCCCAAAACAAAGTTTCACATTCATTTCACAATTATCGCAATCAAAGTGGACCATGGGAGATGTATTATACAATGTTCAGAGTCTTTTAGAAAGAAATGTCACCACAACCTTTCAATAGTTTAGAGTAGGGATTCTTAACCTGTGAATCCAAAGATGACCATAAACCTAGATGGGGGAAAATTGTATCTTTATTTTCACTAACTCTAACTGAAATTTACTATTTTCTTCTATTATGAATGGATATAAGAAACACTGCGGTATGGCAAGAACTAAGATTTTTTTAAAATCGCATTACTTTTTAAGAATACTATTACTATTTTACAAGTTCAGAATAAAATGGGAAAGATAATCACCCAGGAAAAGTAGACTTTCTCTCAATGAAGTCGAGCGTTTAACGGGAAGGGAAAGGACTGGACGGGGCATGCTACCTTTGCAAGAATTCCCACCACAACATCAGTTACAGATGGAGGGGTGTTACTTTTTTGGGAAGCTTTGAAACATCTGAACAGACTTCTCAATAAATTTACTTTTGAGTCAACGAAAACCACAAGGGAAAACTAGCACTTGAAATAGAGTGTCTGAAATCTTAAGTCATCTAGGAAGGAGAACCATGAAACTAAAAATGTTGTAAGGATCCTAAAGTAGATGACTTACATTTTGCTTTATGTTGAATATATCTGGCCATTTTCAACTGATTTGAACATTTTTTTGTAGTAAAGACCAATACATATTTAGGTTTTATAAAAACCTACAAATAGAACAGGGCCAATTTATAAAGCAATAATAAATTAAAACTTGTGCATTTTAAGTAACGGTAATGCTTTCCTTTCATGAGAAAACAGTGCTATACCTGTGACAGAGGCCACCTCCAGGGTAGCCACCCTTATCTAGGAGGCAGTCTCAGCTAAGACCTGTAACCAGAGGACAGCCGGCATCACTGCAGGCTTCTGCTCTAACACAGGCTGCTGTGGACATCTTCCACCCAGGGGAAAAGGCAACACAGACAGATAATTTTGCTGCATTTTCCCTGACTACTCTGAGTTGATACCACTCCTTCCTTTTTGCCATAACCACTACAGGCACACAAATGAAAAATGAAAACCTCTCACTGATTTCAATTTAAAAAAATAGTGTGATAAAGCACCTTACACTGGATTTTTATGCTACATTATAGCAACAGATCGTAAGTCTCCATCATTCTTCAAAATGAGTTCATCCCTGGGCTGAGGCTGCTTAGTCTCTAGGGGGCAAGAACTGCATCATAGCTCACTGTAGCTTCCAACTCCCAGGCTAAAGCGATCCTCCTGTCTCAGCCTCCTGAGTAGCTGGGACTACAGGCGACTGCCACCATGCCTGGCCAATTTTTGCAAGATGGGATCTTGCTCAGGCTGGTCTCGAACCCCTGGCTTCAAGTGATCCCCCCACCTCAGCTTCCCAGAATGCTAGGATTACAGGCATGAGCCACCATGCCCAGCCTCTAATTGATTTTTAACCCAGTCGATCCTGCTAAATTAAAATAACTATATATCTTACAAATATTGTCAAGGGCATTTAATACCTGAACTTGGAAATTCAGCTCCCAACTAAAATATAAGATGCATGTGTCTACATCTACATTAAAAACAAAGCAAAACTCAAAGAACAGAAACTCATCAGATCAGTATGAAACCAGCAGTGGTCATTTTGTGTTGTCTTTAGGAACAGGCAAACAAACCGTGCCTCATCTACAAACACTTAACTGCATCTTCTACCAAAACGTACACTTTGGAGCCCAGCGTGGTTTTTGCAGTCTGAATCAGGGGT
Organism: Avahi laniger; assembly: GCA_963575035.1. NCBI lineage: Eukaryota > Metazoa > Chordata > Mammalia > Primates > Indriidae > Avahi > Avahi laniger. The sequence continues at coordinate 4,383 of CAUYSK010050742.1, read as the reverse complement.
TCAGTGTCCTTTATGTCAACAAGGACACTATCGCTGATCTTGTCCAGGTGCTCAATAGCAATGCGGGCGGCCTGCTCATAGCCGTCGGCTATTCTGATTGGGTGAATGCCTCGGTCTAGCAACTGCTCGGCTTCTTCTAACAAGGCACCAGCCAGGACTGCAAACAAGCCAGCAGAGAATCAGTTTAGGCAAATGTCAAAACTTTACTTTCAGTATAATCAATATAAACTAGATGCTACTCTGGAAATAACAAGGTTCCAGAATTAAGCTGGAAGTAATCTTAGAAACGGACGCCATCTTTCAAGATGGAGCCTCTTGTTTTCATTTTAGCAGAGGTCTAAGACATTTTCCTTTACAGATGAACATTCGACTCTCAGTGATGTGAAGAATGTAGCTAAAAATAAAATGTAAAAAGAGTATTTTTTTAAGGGGAAAAAAACTATTATTTTCCTGGTCCAGGGAATTCTACTGAGTGAAATTCACCTTCATGATAGAGATCATTTCAAAATCTGTTTTATTATTTACCCTCACCCATTTTCCCTTTCCCCATTTTATTGCCACAAAGAGGAGTTTTATTTTGTTTTAAATCTGTGGCTCTTCAAGCACACCAAGAACAGTGTTTGGTATACAATCGTATCCAAAAAATATCTGTTGGATAAAAGAATTGAAATTCATCTGCAGAAAAGATAACCCTAAAGATTTTTTTTATCTGTTCAGCTTTCCCCAGCTTTTAATCTTAAACATTTCAAACCTTCAAGAAAAGAAGTGCAATAGTAAAATCAACACCAGTTTACTTATGAACATTTTGCCATGTTTTCTCTACACATGCATACTCCTTTTCTGTTCAGCTATTTGAGAATTATTTGTAGAAATCATGACCTGTGACTCCCAAATATCTACATACATATAGGATATAGCTGAGAAAGAGGGCATTCTCTCACATATCTGCAATGTCATTATCATACTCAGGAAACTCAACATTGATACAATACCATTATGTAATACATAATCAAATCCTTCTACTTGTCCCAAATGTACTTTATAGTTTAAAAACCACACAAAACCAAGCCAGCATACAAGTAATTATTACATATTACTGCTGGTTGTCACTTCTCATTGCCTAATTATCCCCAGTCCCTTTTCTGTTCTTTTGTGACACTGTCAATTTTGAAAAGTCTGGGCCACTTGTCTTGTAGCATGTTCTTCAACTCTGATTTGTCTGCTTTTCATGTTGACTGAGTCAACATTCTTGCAGACATGTTAGCCCTGTGATTTTAAATAACACTTCTTAAATGAGACAGGATATTTTGCCTTTTCTTACCAACCACTCCTGTGGTTCCATCTCCAATTTCATCATCCTGTGATTTGGACAGTTCAACCATCAGCTTGGCAATCTGATGATCGACATCCATCATGCTTAAAATGGTGGCACCATCGTTAGTTACAGTCACATCACCATCCTTGTCCACCATCATCTTATCAAGTCCTAAAAAGACAACAAAGTTCAGAAAGCTTTTGGGCAAAAAAATTGGCAACCAATACCAAGAACTATAAAAAAGGTTAGATCTTTTGACCTAGCACTTAATCTATGCAATTAATTATAAATAAATAATTCAATACAGAAAAGGATGCCTACATGAAGACATTTTCAAATTGGCTAATATAAATGGCAAAAAGAATCTATGAAGCATCATTAAATGAAGCATCACTCAAAAGACAACAGCTATGATTTGGAAAATGCTAATGAAATGGCATTACGTGGAAAAAAAGGTATGACCTAAAATTACACATATTATGAGGATTATAATCATGTTTAAGAACTTTGGAACCCACCAAAAAATTCTGCCTGTGTTAGGGTATTAGGATGCAACCCCTGCCATTCCCTACCTTTCTACGGAGAAGTTATATTGACTATTTTATGTTTTAAAACTTGTTAAAAATACAGAATGTCAGACTCTTACCATTTGGTCCAAGTGATGTTCTCATTGTATTTGCTACAGCCTTTGCTGCCATTATATGAGACTAATGAAACAGAAAAAGCAAATATCCAGTTATATACATAATATCAATAGCATATAATGATTACAAAAATTCACTTTTGACTTAGTTTCTATTCTCTAGAAGCTTCTACATTTAAGTCGCAATAGACAAGTCTAAATCTAAGTATGATAAAAAAAAATTTTTTTAAATTTCAGAATGTTATGGGGGTACAAATGCTTTGGTCACATAAATTGCCTTTGCATTGCTAGAGTTGAAGCTACAAGCATGCCCATCCCCCAGAAAGCGTGCACTGCATCCATTAGGTTTGAATTTACCCATTCCCTCCTCCCCTCTCCCACCAGTATGATAACGTTTACGACTAGCTTTAAACAGGCCATTTTTACAAGAAAGAAACAGAATTTAGTGATTTGTGTTATCTCATTTAGCCCTCAAAACATCAATGAGGCGGGTTCTTTTACCAGCCCATTTCACAGCTGAATACATGGACAGTCTGACCTGACAGGCCTTGTAAGACCACTTTGCAATAGTTCTCCCTGGGTATCCATGGGCAATTGGTTCCAGGAACCCTGAGGATACCAAAATCGGCAGATGCTCAAGTCTCTTGCACTCGGCCCTCTATACCTGGGGGCTCTGCTTCCACGGATATGGAGGGGACCACATTAACTTCATGTGAAAGGTCCAACAGCAAACACGCAACACCTTGAACAGTCACACTATGGTGCAGAAATATATTCCTCCAGTACATGGAACAATCACCCTTACCTGTCAAAAGTTTTTATGAAAGATCATTTTTGAACAAAGGGAAGTTCTGAAAAATAGCTAAGGATTTAGTAGTAGTGATTCTGTGCGGGCACATAATCAGGTAGACTGTTCTGTTTTACCTGTTTGTTCTCTTGCCCTAAAAAGCTTCCTCTAATTCACCTGAAACCCCAATAATTCTATCTACAGATCAAAATGAGCAACTGGAGGCCGGGCGCGGTGGCTCACGCCTGTAATCCTAGTTCTCTGGGAGGCTGAGGTGGGCGGATCGTTCTGAGCTCGGGAGTTCGAGACCAGCCTGAGCAAGAGCGAGACCTCATCTCTACCAAAAATAGAAAGAAATTAATTGGACAGCTAAAAATATATAGAAAAAATTAGCCGGGCATGGTGGCACATGCCTGTAGTCCCAGCTACTTGGGAGGCTGAGGCAGTAGGATTGCTTGAGCCCAGGTGTGTGAGGTTGCTGTCAGCTAGGCTGACGCCATGGCACTCACTCTAGCCAGGGCAACAAAGTGAGACTCTGTCTCAAAAAAAAAAAAAAAAAGAAAGAAAGAAAAAAAAGGTCTTACAAAGTTACCAGTCTGTGGTTGTTGCTAACTTCTTAGCTAAGTTGATGGACAAGTTTTTCAACTTTATCCCTGAAGGAAGAACTCAAATACATTTCTTTTTCCTTTTCAAGGACAAGCACTGAAAAATTCCAATTCCAATCCTCATAGAATGGTTCACTAGGGTTCTTTAAGTAGGCAATAATCTCAAACAGACAATCCCTATTTCTCATAGTTTCAGATTGGATGGCACCCACTCCCAGCCGCCTTACCTCAAAAAGCATGCCACCTCCTAGAGGTACTGCCCTTCCTGGTCCATCCTGGCAGGGAAACCATGCGGCCAAGCAGCCAGTTCCTCCTGACACCTCCCCCGCCCAAACCATGTGAGGATGAAAGAACGGTTTAATTAGCAAACACGGCTGTAGAAATTCAATAATTAGCATTAGCAATAATTCAACGTGTCCTTCATGCTAAAGGACCAGAATAAGAAGAAACGTGGTAGTGAATAAAAAAGGTTTAATCTAGGCAGACTTCAGCAGGAGCACAGGGCAGAAACTAGACAGCAAGAGGCTGGAACTGAAATAAGAGGTAAGGAGCTAAAGATGGTGGAATGGAGCTACTTTTCAAGAAGCTTACTTGTGACAGAAAGAGAGTGATCACCCCCCATGGTGCTACGAGGGAGTTTTTGAGTAGAGGAGTCTTTTTTAACAGAGGAGAAAAGGATGTGCTCCCACATGCTGAGGAGAAACATCACAAACTAGCGGAGAAGTTTTTTTTTTTTGAGACAGAATCTCACTTTGTTGCCGGGGCTAGAGTCAGTGCCGTGGCATCAGCCTAGCTCACAGCAACCTCAGACTCCTGGGCTCAAGTCATCCTTCTGCCTCAGCCTCCCGAGTAGCTGGGACTACAGGTATGCGCCATCATGCCCGGCTAATTTTTTCTATATATTTTTAGTTGTCCGATTAATGTCTTTCTATTTTTAGTAGAGACGGGTCTCTTTCTTGCTCAGGCTGGTCTCGAACTCCTGAGCTCAAACAATCCGCCCGCCTCGGCCTCCCAGAGAGCTAGGATTACAGGC
>CAUYSK010050739.1:0-10052 GCA_963575035.1 Avahi laniger | reverse complement strand
GAGGCCGAGGCGGGCGGATTGTTTGAGCTCAGGAGTTCGAGACCAGCCTGAGCAAGAGCGAAATCCCGTCTTTACTAAAAATAGAAAGAAATTAATCAGACAATTAAAAATACATAGAAAAAATTAGCCGGGCATGGTGGTGCATGCCTGTAGTCCCAGCTAATCGGGAGGCTGAGGCAGAAGGATCGCTTGAGCCCAGGAGTTTGAGGTTGCTGTGAGCTAGGCTGACGCCACGGCACTCTAGCCCAGGCAACACAGTGAGACTCTGTCTCAAAAAAAAAAAAAAAAAAAAAGGAAAGGAAGAATTACAAGACTTGAAAATATCTTAATCTCCTACATAACTTATAAAATGAGGCATTAGTAAGTGATCACAGTGATTCCTTCGAGCCCAAAACACTCATGAGTCTATAAATGTGCTAAATAGTCATGCAATGTGTTTTTAGGATAAGGAAAAACAGACGAGATGGTCCTCTGATGTCCTCCCTTAGTTTGGGCCAGGCCACATCAACGCTCCCTTGCTGCACAGCCTCAATATGCCCGCTCTGCAAATCTTTTCTCCAGGAATAGAAATGAGAAAATTTCCTTTGAATTGTTCTGTGAAGTATATGCGCAAGGTTGCCCTGCCAAGAATTTCAGTGAAGACTGATTCAAAGTAGTTAACATAACTTTTTAATATATAGAATAAAGAAAATAGATTTTATTTTAGTCTTAATACAGCAGAGATTGAAGAAAATGGAAAATACCAGTAGATATGATTCAGGTATTAAATATATGTAAAAATGAACTTAATAAGCAAATTGGCCTCCAGCCCCAACATTAGGTTTCAGTTCTGCAAGTGGAATAACTATGTAAAAAACTCTTTTTTCCTCACCAACATTTTTGGTTCTTAATTTCATTAATTAAGAAGGAAAACTGGAGGTAAAAATTATCCTACTGGCTCCTAGGCAGAGTTGTACAGTGAACAGGTTTAGAATTTGCATCTCAGAAATTCAAATATAAAAACATACAGATATTCTGGTACTTTTTGGACATCGATACCCAGCTGTGAGTGGCATGAGTTCTCCTGCCTGTATGTGATTTTACTAACTGCACACTTTTGCTATCAACAATCACTCCCTGGTGAGCTCATCCAGTGTCATTGCTTTAAATACCATCCTACTGTGGACAACCCCCAAATTTATGACTCCAGCTCAGACTTCTCCCCTGAACACCAGACTCAGACATCCAATTGCCTCCGGACATCTCCACACACATATTGAATAAACATCTCAAACTTAACATGTCCCAAACTCCTCATCTGCTCCACGAGCCTCCTGCCACAGCTCGTGTCTCCATTTTCCTGAGTGACATCTCCATTCTTGTTACCGTTTTTCCTCTTATTTCCCACACCCAATTCTTCAAGAAATTCAGCTGTCTTTCCTTTCAGCACACATCCAGATTCTGATCACTTCTCACCACTCCCACCCTAGGCCAATTCCATCATCTCCGACCTGCGTCTTGCAATGGCCTCCTAACTGGTATTTCTGCTTCCACCTTGGGCCTCCTGCAGTCTATATAATTCTCAAAAGGCTGCAGGAGAGATCCTTTCAAAACTTAAGTTCGATCATGCCATTCCTCCACTCGAAATCCCACAGTTTCTTTCCTTCTCACTCAGAGCAAAAGGCCCCCATCACCCATCTCCCCCTGGACCTTGCCTGCTCCGACCCACCCTCCCCTCCACTGACCTTGCTGCTCTCTCTGAGCACAGCAGGAACGACTCTTCCCCAGGCCTTTGCTGTTGCTAGCCCCTCACCTGGAACGTTCTTTCCCCAGACACCCTCCCGGCTAGCTCCTCTCGCCTGCAGCCTGCTGCCTGCCGCATGTTTTTGCTCAAATGTCACCTCCTCACTGAGGCCTTCTGCTACCACTGTGTTCACCTGAGTCCCCCAAGAAGCAGACACCAGGATGGGGTTAGGTGTGCAAGGATTTTATTAGGGGGACACCCATGTGGGAACATCAGTAGAGATCTGGAAAGGCTCAGACAATCCTCTCAATCTGGCCCTGACAAAGGAGAGAGGGAAGGGAGTGGGTGGAAGGGCCCTAGACCACCATGTGGTTCCAGCACATCAGCCCTCTGTCCTTCCCTCCGGGATACCCGGTTTTTGTCACCTCAGCACCTGCAGGCAGACTGTTGTCCCCTACCAGGAAGGGTCTTTCTCCAGTTTTCATTGGACAAAGTACCACTTATTATTTTGTTCTCAACTTAATGTCATTTCTATAGAGAGGGCTTCCCTTGCCCCTCAGTCTAAAGTACTAACAGTGTCCTCTGTGTGACCCTCCTGTTTACCCATATCCTTTTTTCCTTGGAAGCCCTTATCACAAGTGTTAATATTGCTTATTTCTGTGCTTAGTAAATTATTGTCTCTCCTTTTGGGCTATAAGCTCCGTGAAAGCAGGACTACGGCTCCCTCTTCACCCTTGTATCCCCAGAGCCTAGCATCTTCCAGAATCGTTCTTGGCACATAATGGACACGTAGTAAATAAATGCTTAATAAATATTTAGCAAACATTAGCTACAATAAGGAGCTTTCTTGAAAAGCATACATATTAAAAAGTTTTAGAAAGCAAAAAATATTGTGAAATACATAGAAGTCAGAGTCTGGGGGAGGGACTCAGGAGCATCTGTAAAGAGGTCCCCATCCCATGTTGCAGGATGCCCTGGCCTTCCCATAGTGGACTTCCACTGGCTGAGCATTCGGCCATCTCTGTGGCTCTAGCAATTAGGTATTCAGCCTGCCCTCAGTTGTGCCTGCCCTGCCATGCAGGAGATAAAAGCTTCTTTATAAGCTACCAAATAGTCCCTAAGACTGTCACAGTGCTGATAGCCTCATTTTCTCATTATCCTTCTGTAAGATGTAAATTCAACTCAGCAGTAGCTGACCAACTCTGATGTCTTCCTAGGCACTGCCCCCTGGATATCTTATAAATGCTTATGTAGCTTGCACTGGTCAGGGCATTCCCATTCCCGCCCAGACATGGCCCCAAGTCACCACCAGTGAAATCTGTAGCAATGGAGGTGCTGCCTGTGTCCCACCTACCAACCAGGACAGTGTCCTCTCCACCTGCTGCTGGGTGGTGGGTGAGCCAGGCTCAAATGCCCATCTTACCGCCTGTCTCCTTGAACCACTGATGGTACCGCTTTTAGTAATCCAGATCCTCGAAGAGGCAGAGGCCAAGATGGGATTAAGTGTGTATGCATTTTATTAGGGGACATTCTTGTGATACAAGGCTGACTCGAGTGAAGGAGAAGAGAGAAGAAAGGTTGGGCAGAAGCATCCTAGACTGCTATGCAATCTAAGGCAGGTTCTGCAAAGCCTCAGAGAGTCCTCAAGCCAAAGTCAGCAGACAGAGGAGTCCCATGTGTCCCAGGAGTGAGCTTACCTTAGTATTCCTGCCACATTCAGGCATGGACTGAGCAGCCCGTAGAAAGCATGGCCTCAGTGCAAACCCAAGGATAGATTTCAGGGTGCAGCAGCCCAAGCCCTTGAACTCTGTGATAGGCAGAATGTCTCCCAACGATGTCCACATCCTCATGCCTGGAACCTATAAATGTTACAACACATGGCAAAGGGGATTTTGCAGATGTAATTAAGTTTAGAGACCTTAAGATAAAGAAATTATCCTAGATGAGACACCAATGTACCTGCATGAGCCCTTAAAAGCAGAGAGTTCCTCTGGCTAAAGGCAGAAGAAGTGTAACAGAACAATCAGTCAGAGAGATTGAAAGCATGAGAAGGCCTTGCTGTGCCATTGCAGGAATGCAGGTGGCCTTCAGGAGATAAGAGAAGCTCACTGACAGCCAGCAAGGAAATCAGTCCTACAGCTGCAGGGAACTGAATTCTGCCAATGCTGTGAGTGAGCTGGGAAGTGACTTCTCCCCCAGGGCCTCCAGATAAGAGTCCAGCCCTGTCAGTGGCTTGATTCCACCCCTGTGAGATCCAGAGCGCAGAAACCAATCAAGCCCACCCAGGCTTCTGACCTACAGGAACCATGACATAATAATTGTGTGTTACTTTGAGCTGCAAGGTTCAGGGTAACTTGTTACAGCAGCCATAGAAAACTAATACCATCTCCCTGGGGCTGGAACACCAGGAGGCACGTTCTCCAGGCCCCCACACCACCCTGCTCAGAGTCACGGCCCTACCCTGGTTACTTAACTGTTACCCCTGTCCTACCACTCTCCGCGTCCCATCGCTTTCTGACAGTCTACGTGTAATAACTTCCTGATTTATTTTGTTTGTTGCCTGTGTCCCTCCACAAGGGCAAGGATTTTTATTCACTGTGTTCACTGCTGGGCCTCAAACAGTACCTGGAACATAATAAAACACTTTTTAAAATTGAACGAGTAAATGAAGATTAATTCTGCTACATTTCCGTTTGGTTTGGATTGTGGCTGTATGCAGTTGTGTGTATAGGATATGGGTCCAGAAGGATAAGAATACAAGAGCGTTAAGCTATATTAAAAAAAAAAGGGTATCAATGCGATTGATCTTCTGTCTTCCTGCCTAGGCGTTATGTGGTCACTCATCATCTAAATAGCAATATGTCCTCACAGTGTGATTAGTGCTTTGTTTCCAGGGACACTTAGCTACTTCATTGTCCAGGATATGGCTATCCTGGAGCTGTCCACTTAGTCCAAGAACGCTGGTAAGCCCTGACATTTTATCGTTTATAAATCACATTGACACCTATGATGAAGTTATGCACCTGAGGTGCAGGTGGTGTAATTTCTAACTTAGAGCCTGCACTCAGACCACGATTTCCAATATCAAAACCCATGTTCCTCGCATCATGACGTGTGCCCTCTTGGCTATATTGGTTTTAATAATGACGGAAAAGAAGGGAGACGTGGAAACAGAGAAACTGATTTAAGAGCTCTAATTATGGGAGTATGAGAAGACTTTGAGAAGAGAGGGAAAAAAAATCAGGCCAACATAAATTTAGGAAGAGTATCCAAAAAGTTTTATTTTTGAGCATGCCTAAAAACAGAATGCATGCATTGAATATATGACATAAAATACATGACATTAAATCACTTTGGATTCACCCATATATTTCGTTAACCTGAATGTGACCCCGGAAAAATTATAATGGAAACTATGGCTTTAGACGCTCTTTTCTCCATTTGCTGAGGATAAAATAAGGAAAGAGTCATTATAGACATTGCTGGAGTCAGAACATTTTAAATCGTCAGCACCTCAAGCCCTTCGGGACTTTCACCCCACTAGGGAAGAGCATCAAGTATAGATGACGAGGCTTTCCTCATATCCCATCCTGACTGCTACCCAGTTTTTCTTCTAAAATGTTGACTTCCATGATTACTTCTAGTTATGTGGATAGTTAAAAAAAAAAAAATAGTAAGGGGAGTTATAAAAATAATACTTGGTCATTTGAGAAAACTTGAAAAATAGAGAAAAATGTAGAGTAAGAAAAAGATTTCCCCAAACATCATTTTTCAGAGACATTGCCTATTAATATTTTAGTATACCACTCTCCAATTTATTTTTGTGGGTTTTTTGCAAGTTGTAAATGCTCTAAATAAAATTGAGGTATTTTTAATTCTGCTTCCCCAGATTCATCCCCACAGTCAAACACTTTAAAAAATGTGACACATGTCTTTTAAGTTGATGTTTTATATTTTCTTATATAGTATTACTTTTGTGTTTTTAAATTTTTGCATAAATGATACTCTACTAAAAATCTCAATTCGATTTTTTAATTCAACCTAATATTGTGATCTATCCATATTGTCAAAAATGAGTGTATTATTCATGAATTTTAACTGCTATCTAATATTTCACCATATGAATAGACAGTTTATTTATTCCCTCTGAATAATTAGTTCTTTTCAATTTTTTCTCTTATATTCAAAAACACTATAATGAATATTCTTAAAATATGACTTCCTGGAGCACATTTGTGAGAATTTCTCTGGGCAATATTTTTAGAGGAGAAATTGCTGGATCATAAGGTATGCACAATTTTAACTTCATATGATTTTACCCAATTACTCTCCTGTAATGGTTGTGCTAATTCCCATTACCACCAGTAGTGCATGAGAGTTCTTTCCCTCTCACACCAGCCATCACTGGGTATGAATGTACATAGATATACATACACACACACACACATCTATACATACCTGTATATTCTGGATATGAATTTTGGTTATATTTGAAATATCTTCTTTCAAATATCTGATGTTTGCCTTTTAAACTATTACTAATAATAAATTATTGTACAGGTTTTACATTGATTATAGTCAAATTTATCAATCTTTTCCTCTAAGAACCGTGCTCTTTTGTGTCTTATCTAGAAGTCTTTTCTTGATATTCAGTCACTGCGTTGACTATTCACTGTTTTCTATCCCAGTTCCACCGTCCACCCTTCTACACTTTACTCTGTGCTCTGTAAATCCACCCTCTTACAGACTGCCTCCGCTGGGCTCCCTTGGTCACCAGCTTCCTGTTGGCTTTGGCCAGTGGGAGGCAACTGAAAGAGAACAACGGACTGGAAAAGAGAAAAATCGAGGTCTTTATATTCCTGATTGCGAAAGTTCGGAAATGATTGCATTCCTCTATCTAAGGTCAAGGCTCCTGTCAAGTGGCCCGTTCTGCAACTGGAGGTTTTCACTTTTCCCGTGACCTCTCTCTTCCCCTTCCCCTTCAAGCTTGGGGACTGGAACAATGAGGACTGTTTGCTGTCACCAACCCCAGGATGCATCATCACCTTGTGCAGGTTTTCTTTGATCATCTCCACACCATGTAAATAGTCCACTCATGAAACTCTCATTAATAACCACTTTTGAGTGACCTCTCGTTTCCTGCCCAGACCCTGGGCAATATGGTCATGAATATAGTCTTCTATAACTTTCCACAATTTTTTAGAATTTGTTTATGTATATGGTACGAGATCAGGAGGTAATTTCATTTTTGCCCTTATGGAAAACCATGTGCCCAATACTATTTATTGAACAGCCCAGTCTTTACCTGCTGACTTATCATATGCCAAGATAGCACATAGACTTGGGTCTGTTTCTGAGTTATTCATTCAGTTCCAGAAAGGCAAGACATTTAACTTCCCTGTACAATTAGTAATAGCTTGTATTTCATATTGCTGTTGTGAGAATTAAGTGAGTTAATACTTGTCTATTACTTTGATCAGCACAGGGCACATAGTAAGAGCTAAAAATATTTCACTTATTATTTTCATTAATATTTGTAGATCTTTGCATAAATCCTGCATTATTTTAATGACTATAGCTTTATAATTAATGTTGATATCTGTTGGACAAGTATCTTTTCCTGTCATGTTGTTTGTTGTTGTTTTACTGTGGCTTGTCAGAGACTCCACATGGCATTTTCATCTTCCAACAGATCCTTCTAGCATGATGGGATCTTCCATGTCCTTAGGGCTCAACTGGCAAGCAAGGTGTGATTTCAGGTGAACCTTCTGCCTTGGCTTGATCCTCCATGGAGGTGTGTAGTGCAAATAACAACACAGATTTGTTCAAATTTAGGGAAGAAAGCTGGTCCTTCATATTTTTGTATCAGTCATTTGGCTGTTCCAGTTTGGGAGGAGGTAAGTAAATTTTTGGGCACTTCCATCTTGCAACTGTCCCGATGAAACAATTTGAATAGCCTGATGGTGGTTCTTGAAGAAAGTTGCAGGAGAAATCCAGCAGGAGTGGAGCACACTGAAGTAGCAGGATGGCAAAAGGCTCTGAGAGGCTGGGCACAGAGCACCAGCATGGCCCAGGTCCAAGCACAGTGCTTACAAAAGGTGCGAGTAGATGGGGCTCAAAGCCCCATTACATGTCAGATGTCACAACAAATCCCCCAACCAAAGGAATCCTTGATGCCATCAAAAACATGTATTAAATCTCAAAATACTATCCATCAAATTCTGTCCTTTTGTATGAGATGTGTACAGATACATGTAACATTTGTTAATCCCTCAGTTCTTATACTTTCCCTTTTTTGGCTTCTCCTTCACAAAAGGAATTTTCTATGTTGTAAATTCATTCACTTTATGTCTTGCAGTTAGTTTTGCTTATTCCAATTTAAGAGATGACATTTGATACTAGCATTATTGTTATCTAAAAACTTTAGGCCTCATGGTATATTAGATTTTCTAGGTTTAACCCAATATTTTGGAGTGAAGTTGACAATACTGATGGCATTTTCACCAAAATAACTTTTGATTTAACTGGATGTTGTAAAGAACTTTCAGTATTTACAGTATATGGCTCTAGTTTTAGGATAGGTACCTGGGTGATATGATAGGAAAACTATTTGTAGTGATGACAACCATAAGTGAAAGATTTGTTGCATTAGACCCAAGAGATCATGAAACCTAATTATCCCATTGCTTCCTCTGACATAATCTCTGTGTCTGTTGTTTAAGATGCTAATTCTCCGAGGATGCTATTAGTACCTCACTTCTGCACTGCATGTCCCATGCTGGAAATAGTGCAGGTATTATAAATGTCGCTGTGTTTCCAAAGTACAAACCTCCATTAATCATTTATGTTTATGGTTACCAAGGACTAATGTCACTAAGTGGTATAGGATATTATTGGAATAATGTGATAGGATACTGAGAATTCTCTAAGAACAGTGTGTATTTTCATGCCTCTGTGCCTTAGTGTGTTCTGTCCCCTGGACCCAGGACCCTCTTTATCTCTCTCTGCTATTGAATTTCTGCTTGTATTCAAGTCCCAGATCAAATATCAGCTCTGTAAAGGCTTCCCTATTCTCCCCAATGAAAAGCACGCTGTCCTTTCCCTTTGCTTATATAAGTATTTTAATACTTATTAGACTCTATGTGTTTCTGTCTAGCTTAGTGTCTGCTTCTTATTTGTCTACCCTATTACCCCTTAAATTCTTGGGATGGATCCTTCTCATCTTCATTTCCCCAATACTCAAAACAATGCTTGTCACACAGTTGGCGCTCAATGACTGTCTACACTATATGTTGTTCTTTTTGAAAGGTCCTTTCATTCTACCAGTGCCTGTCGTATGGGTGCCTTTTTGAAAATGTTTGTAAAATTGAATAGAATGCATTTATATGTAAGACAAATATTTGATGATTATTTTAATTTTCTTAATACTCTCCAAATCGCACAAAGAATAGTAAATCAATGCTTATTGCCATTGCCACGGGCAGTCCATAAAGGCATTTAGGAATACTTGGCTTCAATTTTCTTCAATAAAAGCCTATAAACTGAAGCCACTGTACATGTACACCGGTATTGGACAAGTAGGTAAACGGACAGAAGAAGGTGAGAGATGGGTTTCTCACTGTTAGAGTGGGAGGTTACGGGCAAGCCAGAAGAAAAGGCTAGAATGATCTGCGGTGATAGATTAGAGACATCAGTATGAACTCATATTTAGCTTAATATAAATACAGATAGAAATAGATATATTTGCAGATATGTATGTTTGCAGGGGTTAGTATGCACATATGTATTTCCTTGCTCTGTCAGCTGAGAAGGCCTAGCAATAAAGCACCCCAGCAGCAATGAGCACACCCAGTGCCCAGGTCTTGGTTTCTAATACCATTCTCCAATACAAGGAACAGGACTCCTTAGAGAAACAGCTGATTATAAAACTGAAACAAGAAATATACGAGATGAGCCTGGTGCATCTTGTAGTGCCAGAAAGTAAGGAAGTGCTCAAAAAACACCCACAATGATGGGGATATGTCAAAGGGGCACAGGTGCCAACTGAAAAGTCTCCAATGGCCAAAGCTCAAACAATGTAAGTGACAAAATAAAGTGGTATCGGCTTATATCCCAAAGTGTAAAATAAATATCTGTGAGTCCAGCCTGATATAAAAAATGATAAATAAATAAGTAAGAACAGATAAACCTCCGCTGCAGAAGAATTCCAATAATTCATGTAGCTGCTCCCCCTCAAGGTGGTGGAGCATAGTTCCTCATTCCTTAAGCGTAGGCTGCACATAGCTCCTGCCGTCCAAAGGGTGCAGTGTGGAAAGGTGAGGGAGGAGCA